>JXSR01S061213.1:25655-44500 GCA_000969725.1 Ophiothrix spiculata | reverse complement strand
TCAGCTACTTGATCGAGGTAAAGATAAAGAGACATTTTAGCCTCAGGCAGGCCAGTACGTTACAAATGTCACACGGGCATTGCAAGATTGAATGCGTTAACACATAATCAGATTTGCCCAAGACACACGTCAGTTTACCAGTGATTTACTCCTTGGGATGCTTAAGCAATTAATGAGGAAAGCTTATAATTCTGTGTGGAATTAAACTAGGACTATCCTACATTTTCCCCTCGGATTCTTCTGAAATCCATTTTGTGTATGTAGATATCAGCTTATTTCACTTGGAGAATGTTTGTTGACAGCAAACATGGTAAAGAACAGGGGGCAGATACGCTCTATTTTTTATTTTTTCAATTTTTGCCCCAGAATGTTATGATTTGATTTTTTTAACATTTGTTATTTTATTTTTTTTTATTTTTTTTTTTGAGAAAGAAAAACCACTGTGGTTCTGCCGGGGTTCGATCCTCTGATCCAAAGTCTGCAGCTCTCTCCATTAGACCACAGAGTTAGCTGACAATCTCTGTGCCAAAATGAAATGTATACATGATGCATACAACATCGCCTCTTAAATATATTTTCATAAATTATGCAAATTTGAGACAAAACTGTGGAGAAAAATAAAATAAAAATGTATCAATTAATTTTTAATCAATTCCTATGATAATATCTCTAAACTAAGAAATTAATATGGTAAAATCTGTCTTTGGGAAAATCTGTGCTAATTATTGTGCGCATGTCATGATCAGCTTTTCACTTCAATCATAAAACATGCAAATAAAATCTCATAAAAGTAATTTGCTGATGGAATTACTATCAGTGTATAAAAGTATATTCATGAACTCACATGCAATCCTATGGAAATTAGCGGGTGTGGGGGGGGGGGAATATGAAAATTCAATTCCCCCCCCCCTGGTAAAAATATAAAAAGCCAAGAGAGCATATGAAACAAGTTGCCATGACAAATAGTACTAAAAGAGTTTGAAAAGTCTTGTGTTTTTAGTAGGGAGTTGATCAAATAAATTGTCTTTATAAATGTTATGATCAGTGATGACATTGTTGGCCTCTTAAAAGTACTTGTTGCTGTCAGTCTCAAGCAGGCAAGCCTCAAGGTGATACAATAACATGTTTTCCTCTTGCACAAAGTGTTGATTTGTGGCTGAGTTTAGAGTGTTTTAGGGGATATTGACACTTTATTTTGAAGAACTTGGAGGGTCTTTGATGAGACTTAGGTTTTTAGTGTAAAACCCTGTTTGCTGTAAAAGTGAAGTTTTTGACCTAAATGTGATGTCTCATCCTGAAAAGGGGGACTTGCGACAGAACACTTTTCAAGAAACCGGTGAAAATAGGCAGCAAAAAATAAAGACAATTATAAGAATTTCCAGCAGATTTTCTGTCGTAGAATTTGATCGCCTTGATCAATTTCAACAAGTAAGGTGTCATTTTAAAGCTTATAAAATGCTGTAACAGATGAAATGATTAAATCAAAATTGATATCATCTGCAAATGTGACTTGGTTTTAAGGTGGCTCAATATGTATGAGGTGATATCAGAGGGATTGGACACAATTTCAAAGGTTTCCTGGGTTTTTAGAATATTTTCTGGCGTTCTGTATCATGCGTTTTAATCGAACCCGATCTTATATGATATAGTAGTTATTTCTTTCTCACAACATAAAATTATGCTCACCTTGGGGAGCTTTTGATCCGCCATGACGCTGGATCTTTTTCAACCTGACAAGCGGGGGCGCTATTGGGAAGAATTAGAAACGCTGGCCTGATCTTGATTGACCAAGCCTCTCAAAAGATAGTCGTATACCGCTGGAAGCTGGTGTCGGCCACCGTCTCTTTCTACTCTGATGGATCTTGATTTGTGATGCTTCTCTGACGCCCCTGGTAAACCAATTGGGGTCTTATATGTGCATTATTCTATTCACGCATAAAACCATAGAACCCAGAAGTACAGATGCCACTGAGAGTGATCAACCTTGTTGAAATAAATAAATAAATAAATAAAATAAATAAATAAAGGTGTTGTCTCAGCTATCTTCAGTAGATAGCATTTGTATCAACAAATATCATGACATCAGTTATCTTCAGTGGAGAACTTTCTTCGGAAAATCATCATGTGAAATAGTACTTCTCAAAGTATGCTTAAGATCTTCATTTTGTGTGCCCTATATTATACAAAACTAGATTGGGGTGTGTTGAAAATCTCAGAACTCAAGACCATACAAGGTGTGTAGTGGTGTGCTTCCGCACTTGCATGTTTATAATCACACTTGCATGCTGCTGTTAAAGATCATCAGGCCTGTAATTAGGGAAATAAGTGAATATTACAGCTCACTCCTCATCATTATCTCAACATGTCTGTTGACACTAATGAGGTGACACCTTTTTTCTGTTATCCTGTGAAATGTTTTGAGTAAGGCTGCAAACGTAGTATTTGAAACAACAATGTTTTGAATATTCAAACTTGAAGTAAGAAATATAGAATTTTGGAATTTGAATTTTTTTTCCTTGTTTATAATTAAGATTAACAATTAAAGTTGCAACAGATCTTTATTAATGGAATTGGCTCCGGGGAGTGGGGGGGGGGGCCTAAAAAAATCCCCCTCCATAGGCAGAAGAAAAAAAATCACCCATGAACATGGAATAGGTAATTTTCAAAAAAGAAATTCAGCCTGAACCTAACTTCCTGCTCCCCTTGGTTTGGCAGTAGTAAGTGGATCTAAATAAATGAAGTAGATTCTTTGTGCCACCCTGTAGTATACAGACAATTGACATTTTTCCTGGGTAGATAGTTCAAAGGCATTTTTGAAATGTCACGTCAACTCAGCGTTTTGCTTGATATATGGCTCACTGCAACAGCCATCAAGTGTTGCATTTACTTTAATAACCAAATGGCAGGAGTCTGTTCTAATCTATTTTTAGAACACACCTTTTTTTTTTAAGATTTTCTTAAAAAGTGAAATCTGTAAAATTTAATATATGAAGGTATTTTTGAATTCCATAACTATGTGTGAAAAATCTAGATGATGACTGTTTACTTGCAATCAAGCGATGGTTTGCCTGGGATGGGTTAGTGATCACACATTCCTGCGTGTGTGCATCAAGTGCTGACATAGCCTTGATTCAAGGCATTGATTGTCTGTTTTCATTTATTCATATCCCATTCTGAAATATCTACAAAGACATAACATGTCCTTTAATGACTTTTGTATGCTTTAATATGATTACTTTTCCACTATACCATACTAAAAGGGGAGCATGGTCGAGCGGTTAGAGCACAAGTCTTGTACAACAAAGGTTGTGTGTTCGAGCCCCAGGCGGGGTGGTTTTCGTCTCCATGTCATGTAATTACAGTACATTCCATGATACACAAGGGAGTGACCGTTCACATGGTTTTGGCAAAGAATACAGGATGTTTTGATGCTTTTGTTATTTTAGACAATTTGGGGCAATTTACAGCAGGCTTTGTTGGGTAATGGCCTATAGATGTAACCACATCATATCACCATGCATGGTTTATTTATGGGTCCATGTTTGAAAACTGGAATATAAAAATTCATGTGTAGAATTTTGTATATTGTTGTTGATTGGAAAACGCTCGAATTTGTTGATCAAAGACTGGGAGCAAGTCTAGTGCTGACAATGTCTGTCATGATTAAATCATACTATCACAAGGCCAGACGAGTTTTTACGCTATGGTTATATACTAATTGTTACTTGCAAATGCACAAATGCATTTTCATTTCAAAACATAGGATGCTGTATTGTTTTTACACATAAATATTTTAACATGCAAAATACATGAGTGATCATTATTTATGGCAGGGGAAATAGGTGTTTTTCCAATTTTTATGATAATTTTTTGTTGTTGTAAATTCACCCATCATTTATAAAAAAAATCAGGTTCCACTGCTTCCCTCTTCGAAATGAGGAAAAATATGTTGTTGCATGGGCCTAATCAACTACGGTATTATTTGTCTGAGGCACCCCCCCCCCCCTCAAAAAAAAAAGAAGAAAAAATGCCAATATGGTGCACATATCTTAAAACTGTTAAAAAAAGTAAAAAAGTACTGACTTTATATTTATGTTTTTAATTCTTTTGTTGCCTTATTTTAAGCTGCCCTTTGATCGTGTTAAAAAAATTTGACATTAAATTATCAAATATTTTAGTAAGGCATCAAATATTGTTACAACTTATTTCTAAAAATAAAAACCTTTCACACTTCTTCCTTCTCCTCTTAAATCTACCTGAGTGAAATGGGTGGTTTCCCCCCGGATTCGAGACCGCTCTTGAACCCTCATCCAACATTTACTACAGCAAGCCATTGATGGATTGTTGACTAAGGTTCAGTTGATATTAACTCTACAAAATGTTGATGCCTTAACATGATATAAGGCCAAGTAAAATAAATTATGTGTTTGACGTCCCCACCCGCCCCAATTTGTCAAGATTCTGAAATGTTTTTAGTATTTTCCCTTGTTTGTTCTATAACTCAACTTCTGAAACTGTTATACTAGAAATAGATACTTTAAAATGTTTGATGATCATTAATAAACACTTTTAAACACTTTCTTCAAGCTAGGGGTAAAGCAAATTGGAAATAACAAAAACTTAGGAAGGCCACTCAAATTTTGGGATGTGTCAATAAAGCCGTTGGTGTATGGATTTTACATAGAAATAAATAATATAGGCCTATTTTTTGAAAAATAATTAATAATAAGGACCTCCCTCACCAAATTTTTAAAAAGTCCGGACGTAAAACACATAATCTATTTTACTTAGCCTATAAGGAGTGGTTAATTGTGCTTGCTGCATACAAGGAGGAGATTGCGCAATAAATTGACTTCATGGTGATGTTGAAACAACTAGGCCTACATAGAAATATGTGTTTCTCTTTGCATTGACCTAAAATTATGCTCCATCCACTGGCTCTGATTTGACAAAAATGGTACTCTTGTTGATAAATGACTCTGATTTGACTAAACCAAATACAAGTGACAACTCAATTCCTTATCGGTTATCGCATATACTTTATTTTGTCAAAGTACCGGGTATTATTAACTTCTGAAACAACTCGGATAACGATGTGTAGAACACTATATTTAGGTATTATTATGAGGGTTAGGACATTTTTTATTTACCAAATATTTGGTGCAACAAGTCTTTGTTATTACATTAATTCAAATGCATCTACTAATCAATAACAGAGGCTTGGTCTTGTAAACCATCAAACATTTGACATCAAATAAACTTCAAGTGTGGTGTATTGATTTTTCATCACCAAACCTCCGTTATTATCAGAAAATACATTGAATTTATTGTAAGATAACAAAGACTTGTTGCACCAAATATTTGATACTTGGCATCTCAGAAATACATCCATTCAGTATGTTATATCATAGAGCCTGTAATATTATTACAGGCTCTATGGTTATATCCTCTTGAAGGGGTTGGATAAGTTACAGACACTATGCCAAGAGTGACAAGCACAAATTATGAAAATTAGTCAAATTTTATTGCATATTCTCTTGCTTATTTCATGTTGGATTTTTTTTAGGTTAACCAGATTCTTACACATTTTGTTTGAAAACATTCTTGAGGCTTATATGTGAGTACCCCCTCCCTGAGATCATCCAAAAGCCATTGCATGTCTGGGTATACAGCACACAGCCAGGGCTGTGATATGTTACTCCTTCAGCCGCTTGGTTGCATGGGTGTTTGGGTTGATGTGGTTCCAAAACATCAAATATTATGTTGAATGTAAATTCACTGCATTTTATCAAAAATATTGTATTGTATATGTATATTTCAAGTGCATTGAGATGGAATATCACCATGGGCATGAAACCAAGAAAAGTTGCATGTACATGGGTTAGGCTTAAGTCAGCCTCCACACAAAATTTTAGCGAACAAACATTTGGTTCTGTCATCACCAAATATTTGCAATCGAATTGAAAGTATTGACCAGTATTAACATATGATGCTGCTTCAATGACTTTACCTTGATTCATTTCAACACATATGCAAATTAGCGTTAAGTTTATTTGTATTTTAACTCGGTGTTGAAGTTATTTTATGTGGAGTCGCATTTTGACGTCATGACCAAATGCTTGGTAGCGAAAAATTTGTGTGGAGGCTGATTATTAACCCTATTTATACTCTCATGTGTTATTTGTTATTGTTTACTGGACTACCAAGGGGTTTTTTTTGTAAAAAAATGTATTTACTTTTGGATGATCCAATATTTAAAACAAGTAGCCAACAATTACAGTTTATTTTAGAAGCTGACATTTAGTATTACATGGGAAAATGAAATCTCTTGTACCGTATAAAACATTTTGTATTCACAAGTTCAACCTGTACCTGGGAAACTGTCTTAATCATGAACAACAAATTCAGTCTAAATACTATGTTATTTGTATTCATTTTATTCAAGAGGTCACATTTTTATGTACAAACAAAAGTTTAAGTTAAAGAATGTATATTTGTAGAAGGTGTATATCTGTGGTTCATAAATCTGTACAATAATTTTTTATAATTTGTATATAAGTATGCAAAAATGTGACCATGTCTGTTGTATAATATGTAACGTTTCCTATGTTGTAAAGAAGTAACAGATTTTTAAAAAAACTGTATTATTTATACTTTTAACAAACATTCATAAAAACACACAGCATATGAAATGCATAATGACAATTTCATACATTTTATCCAAACATAATAGAGAGCAACTGACAAGAGTATAATTTAACACATTTATATTACAGCAGTGTTGACTTCCAAAAATAACCATGGGAATTGGCAAAATTCAAATGCTATAAAAGTTGAATGTACTTTCAGTATTCAGGTTCACACTTCTCAAGAGTCACATGTTCAGATGCCATCATTATCAGCTGATCAGTATCCATAAAATGTTATTTTGTAGAAAATCTCATTGCTAATATTAACAGTGGTTCTCAATTAAATGTGTTGGCGGGCCATTAAGTACAAATGCCAGTTCAAAAATACACCTTGAAGTGCCAAATTAAGACCTTTTTCAATACTTTTCCTATATGCTTCTGTATTCCACAGGCGAACGAAGGGCCAAATTCAAGTAGTTGGCGGGCCGGATTTGGCCAGTGGGCCGCTATTTTAGAAAGCTTGGTATAGAGTAATATGCTTAGCATTCATGTAGCCGAATGCCAGTTGTACATTGGAATGACACCCCAAGTTAATGGGAGATTGGAAATACACATATTTATTAATGGCAGTGTTGACTATGCCTTTAGCTTTGCTTATGGCATAGTCATGGTTTTATAATCACCGAGGGGAAATAAGCATGATCTTTTTTTTTAATCCATTTTATACAATACAATTACAACTATGGCAAGGATTAGTTGGCATGATGTAAACACTTACTATTGTTTAAGGCTACACAGATTTAAAACAGATATGATTTATGAGTCAAATGCAAGTCGTAAAAGGATTTTAAATGCTATTTTAATGACCATGCTATGATTATATACTACAGTGGGATTAATAGTCCATAAAATTGTTTTATTTTTTATTTATTTTTTTATAGTGACTTTGAAACTGTGGTGAATATATATATTTTTTTCGAGTGAACATCGGGGAGGCGGGTGCATTACATTACCTGTTGTTACACTTATATTGGATGTTGTTACCATAGCTCTATGGTTGCACTAGCACTGCAAATAATTTAGGTTAACTTGTGATTTTTACCAAAACTATCTACCCCAACCAAGCAACTTCAGTCGTGAAGTCAGTGTGGCTAAATATGGTTGTATAAGAATTTGAATATTTTGATCGAAAGGACTATTTATCAAATATATCCCCTGGTATACTTTGAATATATCTGTTTATTATTTTCTTTAAACAAAAATGTCATTAATGAAAAGAAAAACGATCGGAATAATGTTAAAAACATCTGTTTGGTATTTTGATATCTGAAGTGAGGCTGATATACATACAGATGGGCAAATTTGATACACATGCGATGATGATATGTGACGCTATGGTGTGGATAACACAAGGAAAACATTAATTAAACGCTGGCTTCAGATAAACAGACAGTGATGTGATCGTATTCCTACCATGCAGCCTGTGCAGGGTGAGGTGGGCTCCTCTAGGCTGGTAATGTCATCATGGTTAGACTCACCATTGATGTGATCATTCATTTCCGCATACTTAAAGGGACATTGGACAAAATTTCCAAAATTTTATTTGTGGATGACTTACACTTATATGCTAGAAAATAACAGTCAATTACTAAATATCGGGAAATTTTTGATCAAAACCTACAGAAAAGTCAAAAATTTGAATTTTATTTTGTTTGTTGATTTTGGGTATGAGGCTATTCTCTGAACATATTTATTGATGGCTATATTTCATGAAAGAACCAAATATTTGTCTGTTAAACATTCCTTTTACATCATAGATTGCAGATAAATCAAAAGAAGTTTGAAGTTTGCATTAGATCTCCTGAAAAGGCCTATTTTAAAAAAATCAACTATAGAGGGCAGTACTTATCGTTGTCGACAAGGATAATTAGAAATAAAAGAATATCTAAATATTTTGATATAAAGGGTTTGAATTTGACTATAAAACTTTGCATACTATCATTATTACCGCTAACACTTCAAATGATGCAAAAATCTCAAAATAAATGGGGAAAAGTTTGGGGATGATTCTGAACTTGTCCAATGCCCCTTTAAACAAATATGCTTAAAGTAACTTGCCTTTGTGTGTTGAATCTTTCGATCATGGTTCTTTTAATTTAAGCTATATAGTGTAATCATTGGGGCTAGGGCCACTCTTGGGCTTTAACAAAAACAAAATAATAAAAGGGGAAATTAGGAAGGTGAAGCAAGAATTAATAATATTTTTCTGTTCATTAAAAAATCATCTTGGAAAGGGAGTTCAGAAATGCCAAATGTATATTTTCCAAATAAAAATGTTGTAGGCCTTATCATGTCTCTGACATTTTTAAAACGAGTTATTGCGACCTGGAGTATAATATAATTCACTGTTAATCATAAGACAAAGCATTTTTATTCAAAACATTGCAAAATTTTAAACTCCAATATTTCAAAGCAATACCTATAGATTTGCCTGATTTCTGCAAGATAACAAGGCATGTAGTCTATTGAAACCAATTCCAAAGATTGGAGGATAACAAATGAACAATCTTTATATAATGCATTCCCCCCCCCCCCTTTGCCATGTGTCAGAGTCTAAGCTATCCAATCCCATATCATTTGAGGTAATGACAATTTCAGACATTTACTCTGGCTATATTATAATTTGTGGTGAGATATTTTCGCTCTTCTTTTGAATTTTGTTGAAATGTTTGTTCAAATATTTAGAAAATTAACTACAAAGGAAACTCTGTTTGTAATATTTGTCAATTTAAAAAAATGAAATATAATGTTGATTAGTTGAGGAAAACAAAAGCATTGTGGAAAAGATTTTTGTGATGTCCAATGTTTTCAGTCACAGGTGATGGATGTTGTCAATATGCATTCTCCTATAAATGTTGGGGGCACTTAACTTGAGTTGCGCACCATGTGGGACCAAAAAGACCCCGCTTTTTTCCGCTCGCTCTCACCGAAAAAAAACCCACCCTATATTTTTACCAACTGTCACTCAATGACCCCTACTTTTAAAATCCTTGTCACTAAAACAACTTTTGTCACCATTTTCATAATTTAGAACCATCTTCTAAAATTAAGCTAAATTCGTCGAAATTGTGTGAATTTGTTAGCCATTTTGACCTGGAAAGACCTAGTTTGTTATTAATTTTGCCTAAAGACCCCCCCCCCCATTTCTTTGCACCTGTTACTAAAAGACCCTTTTTTGGACCAATTTTGTCACTGAAAGACCCCTACTATTGAGGTGCTTGGTGGCACTCGTATGTCACTATCATATGTGAGTGCGCCATCCATGATGTGGTAACATTTGATTTGCTATCCCAGGTAGTCCTTGGACTGTATAAAGCTTGCTATATATATGTACTTAATTGCACAGAAGAATGAGGTTAATTAGGGGACTGGCGGCTGACAATGATGGCATGTAGACAGTAGCTGCAATTAATGTTACGAGTCATGAATATTTTGAAATTTAAATCGAAGTACTAATCGATTTAGAGTTCCGTCACACATCACCATATAGCCCAAACATATGAATAACATACACTGTTTTGGTAATGGAGATACATGTATATCTATGACTAAAGCAGTGTATGTTGGACTCTATTTATACGTTGATGTGCACTCTGAGTCTGCACTCATATATTGAATGTGTTGCTATCTCTTTATGTAATTATTGTAAATTTTCAACTCTATCAATTCACTGTGGGTTGAGTATGTAGCACATGTTTCCATAATCATTCACTAACTCAGTACACAGCCTTCATAATATCATTATTGCTATACATCAAAGGTGTATCTACTCTTCTGTAAATATTGGGCTCTAACAGTACGTATGTTATTAAATAATCAGGTTGCACTGGATATATGTACTCCAGCAGACACAGAGGTGTGTATAGCACACTGAATAGCCTGGTGGATTCACTCTTGGTATTTGTAGCTGTATATTGTCAACATTGTAATTAATGATTTTTTAGATTTGTGTCTATATAGTGTATCTAAAGATTGTGCAAAAATAATTGAGTCTTCTGTTCAAATCAAAATGACAACCATTGTAGCAATTGTAGCATGTTTCTCAGGCCTTCAGCCAAGGCCCACATGGTTAGGTGTATTTTGGTTTATATTCCCTTTGTCAAAAATCCTAGCTGTGGGCCTAATGTTTCCTGTGATTATAGCATATAGTAGATTAAAGTAGATATATTAGAGATTCATACATATCTATACAAGATATGAAACATAAATTTCAAACTATTTTAGTCAGAGAAAATAAGATTCCTAGTAAGTGAGAGAGGCCTTTACATCAAGAACTTAAAAGCCCACCTGGTAGCGATGAGTCATGAACTTGTCAATAATTTTCTGCCAGCAACACCTAGTCCATCTAGATGGACCTCGCAAGCAAATGCGAAGCATGCGCCTACGGTGCTCGCTTATGAGGTCCATCTAGATGGACTAGCGACACCAAGTTACCAATGTCCAAAATTGGTTAACACTTGGGGTCCCCTATAGCCCGTGGTTTCCACAGAATACTTTCTCTGAAAATGAATAGTTTGAAAATAATCTTTTCATATTAGATGTAGCTGTTTTTCTATGAAGAGTTGTAGTTGACTTAAAGTTGACCAATGGATTTGGTTTACTAGCATTGATCTCTAAGTGGGTTTCAATTTAAACAGCTCTAACTAAGAAGGGGTCTATATAATGATACGTATCAGTTCCATACATATGTTTTTCAAAGCCAAGCCATATGGTATTTGATGTAGCATATTATGTCATGCTTGAAATTGTTTTTCTTCTGTGTGACGTGTTTGATGTCATTTTGAATGACTGAATATACTTTTTTTTTTGAAAAAAAAAATTGAAAATGACATAAGTAATGCATTGATATATTAGAGAAACTTTTAGTGTACATGTCAATGATGATGAATTAGTTAGTCTATCGATGCACTTTAAATGACTTGAGTTGGGAACTTGGTTAGAGCTGTTGAAACATTGTAGAAACTTTTGTGACATATGCCTTGTGGTTCCTGAAGAGCGAACAAGGCTGTAAATGCGGCCCGTTAGTTTGGATATTCACAATGGGTTTTTTGTATTCAGGAAGAAAATGCTTTGACATTCAAGAGTTTCAGAAAAACTCTTGAGACTCGGGGCCGTATTCATAAAGCACACTTAAGTGCAACTTTTAATGTGATTCCTTTAAATCTGCTGAATTTTAAGACAATTCTCTTAGGGTTACACTAAAAATGAACAAATATTTAAGTGAATCCCTTAACTCTTGTAATTTTAAGGGAAACTTTTACAACTGCTACACTTACACTTTAATGTGAAAATTGCACTTAGGTATAAGAGAGTTTTATGAATACGACCCCTGTGGCTGTATTCATAAAACAGACTTAAGTGCAACTTTTTAAGTGTTTCCCTTGAATGTGCTGATATTTAAGGGAACCCCTTTACTCTTATCAGTTTAAGGGCAACTTTTAAAGGGGACGTTGGAGCACCCTTAAAAGTTGTCCTTAAGTCACATATATTTTACAAAAATTGCTCTTTAATAGAAGAAAACACTTCAAGTGTGACTTTTGAGAGTCAGTTCAATACTTGGAAATAATTTTTACAAATTATAGTTAGCATTTGTGCACTTAAAATTACATGTAAAAAGAACGAAAATGACATGCTGCAATAAAACAGAAATTGAGCTAAGTTAAGAGAATTACTTAAAAGAGCATGGTCGGATTGCTTCAACTTTTTTTCAAACTTTTTGAGATTTTGGTACTAAAATATTGGCCATATTTTTCTCATAACCCATGTGAAATTTCACGGCTCAGCTATGTACCGTTTTGGAGATATGCATGAAAATGTGTCTAATTATGGTTACCATAATTAATTTATACAGTGACATATAGGCAGCTTTGAAATACAAAATTGCCCATAAAATCAAAACGGTTTGACAGATTTCCCCTGAACTTTGAAACTTACACCATTTAGTGATCATCTTTCATATGATATTGAAAACTAAATTTTAGAAAGTCGGACCAAGCTCCTTTAAGTGTAAGTGTAACACTTAAGTTTAAGTGCTACGTAAAAATTGTACTTAGTGTAAGGGAGTTTTATGAATATGGCCCCAAGTCTGTTATTGCAATTGCATTCACAGGAATTTCTACATCAATTGAGATTGCATACACAGGAATTTCTACATCAATTGAGATCACTAGAGATAGATACACCTCGATGTCTTTCCGCTTGTCTGTTGCCTTATGATGAACTTAAAAAAGAGCTTTAAAAGTTAAATTGAAGTCAGATCTTCCACTGTACAAATGATGACAGCATAGTTTATTGAAATGACTACGATCATTGTATAATGTTTTATCTTGTATATTTAGTTAATATGTGGTATGTATGTGTATATATATAATGAATTGTAGGGTATACTGGTGAATTTTGTATATAACATACAACAGGGTCATGTTGATGAGTTATTTTATATTTTACGATGGGACTCATATACTGTGTGATTCTCCAACTTCTTGCCAATGTTTCATGTAGTCCTGAAGACGTCTACTTGACCCTTCTCCCGACACCCCCCCCCCACCCTCCCCGGACTGAAACATATATGACAAAATAATTTTCAAATATACCCTAAACTACATTTGACATTGGCCTGACTTTTAATTTATTTTCATTTTTATACCAAGAGTTTCATTCTTAATAAAAGAAGCCCATAGGAATTTGTTTCTAGTAATTTGCAACAATTTTGCCACACTTATTGAAAGAAGCATGATTGAGGCACGAAATTTACAGGGCTTTGAGAAAATGCATCAAAACCTTCACTTTGATCCATGAAAGTCATTCATCATTCATGTCTTTGTCATTGTTGACATAGTGCCCTCAATTAGTAAATGCTAGCCAGGCAAAGCTGTCGATGGTCAGAGTTAAGATTTCAGAATTGATCTTTGTTGTTCGTAGGAAGTTTTTTGACTGGTAATGCATGCTTGCCTCTTGGTACATGATTGTGTTCCTCCCCAGAAAAGGTTTTCGAGTTTCTGTCATGTCAGCAGCCTGATATTTGTTGTAATGTCACTTATTGTGGAGTCGTGGTGTAATGTCATTATGTCACTTCTTGTGGGGTCATGTGGTGTAAAATGTGAAGTATGGCATATTACATTTATTGCTTGTTATACTTCCAAGTGACATTGATGTCACCATGATTAAAACAACAAGGTAGTCAATTTTCCGGCTTGTCTTGTTTCTCTTCCGACGGAAAGAATCAAGATTGTATGCTCAAATAACTATTCTCCAAATCAGCTTCAGAGTCCATACATTATAAACTAATAACAATCAGTCCAAGGGAATTATCTCTCAGATTATACTCTATAAATCTTGAAGTATGCAACAGGCAGCCTATTATCGCACATAAACCAATATGACTGTACAGTGAAATAAAGTAGTCTGTATTTCTCAAATCATAATAACGTACCAAATCTTGCTAAACTTTCGATGAACTTATATATTTAATGTTTGTCAATGTGTTAGCAACAGAATTAGCCCAAAATAATACCAATATCATGAACAATTCATGTAAAAAATATTAATACACAGTGATTTGGTCTTAATCAATCCTAATCAATATAGTCTCTTGCACAATACAAAACCATCAGTTCACAATGTCAAAGTACAAGGGGTGTGTTATGGATCTGGTAACAGAGTCTGATTGCTTGTTGCATACTTCAAGGTTTATAGAGATTAAAATTGATGATACAATGATGGCAGATGGTCTGGCACCAAACCAATTTGTTTATAGATAAAGATAAATCATGCAATCTGATCAATCTTCAGTGATGGTAAGCAAAGCCCTTGCATGATATATTTTGCTAGGTTGGCAAGCTGGCACAGGCATGACACAAAGTTATGCAACCGAGTCTGGCAACCATGCCATATGGTGACATCAAATCAAGGCACACCATAATGCATTGCAAATATCTTGGCATGCAATGTGTGCAACCATGCCATACGGCAACATCAGATAAAGGCATACCATAATGCATTGCAAATATCTTGGCATGCAACGTGTGCAACCATGCCATATGGCGACATCAGATAGAGGCATACCATAATGCATTGCAAATATCTTTTTTTTTCTTTAAAGATGCCCTTTTTTTGGGGGGGGGTCAAAAATTTGAGACACAAAGTCTTATTGTCACCACGATAACACATATCAGATAGGCAAAACAAAAATTTACTGGACAATGTAAATGAAAATCCAGGATGGGGTTGCATTTAAAGACAATGGAGCCCTGCACTCTGGAATTTTGATTACACTGTCCAATAAATTATTGTTTGGCCTATAAATAATTTCCCTGCAATGTTTTAGTCACTCTGACTTGTAAAAAAACTCCAGGGGCCGAGTTCGCTAACATTTAGCGATGGTTGCTAACCCTGTTTTGATAGTTAAACTACAAAATGATCGCTAAATTGTTAAAATACCCGCTATTATTTTTGGATTTAGCGATCAAAACGGGGTTACTTAACGGCCATCGCTAAATGTTAGTGAAATCAGCCCCAGGTAAAATGTAAATCTTATATTTATTATTTTGATAGCAAAATATGTGAAAATTTAAAAAATATGAACTTGGTATTGTATATGTAAATGACAAAATGTCTTGAATGTCTGGTCTATTTTGTATACCCACATATGATGTGAATTTCAAGTTTTTTGTGAAATTGTATAAATGCATGTTTGATACAAAATGGACATCTTGAACTGGTTTTCCAATTGTGACAATATTAGTGTACTTTTTTCAAATCCTATTACTTTTGATGTATCCATAGTTACTTGTGTGGTGGAGTAAAAGGCAGTAGAGGAAAAGATTTGAACAACATTTTAGACCCAAATTTTAGATTGAGTTCTATTTTATTTCACTCAATATTAAATTTTGTTTAACTAGTTACATTGCCAATTTTGTGTAGAGTCAAAAATAAAGATCCATATATTTGGATCTGTATATTTTTGAAAATAGTTGCCAATTAAAAATGAAGTTTGTGCATGAATATGCTAATGAAGATGTTAATACTTTATGTTTACAAACAAACAAACTAACAATTATTATTTGAAAATGAATTTTCAGAATAATTTATGGGGTTTTTTTGTACAAAATATTATATTTGATCTTGAAAAGGTATTTATATGTCAAATGTTTGATAAATAATATTTGTGAATTGGTATGATGCATGTAGGTGTTCCTCTGAACTAGGGATGGGCAAAATCAAGAATGATGATTTGTAAAAATCCATATTTATTGGTCATTGTAAAGCTGTGATGCAAGCTGTAACACAATTTGGATTGTCTAAGGTAATGATAATCTTGATTTCCCTCATTCAATTTGGCAATGTGTTTTATAAAGTCCTGTTGCAGGGACTGTCTTTTGAAAAATGCCAGGCGATCTGCAAATCACTCTCCTCCAGATTTTTTAGGTGAGCTGTGGGAGACTGATTTGACATAATTTGCAAGGAATTGTATCATTCATATTCTGCCTTGCAATTGTTTATGACAAAGGTGGGTGAGTGATAAATAGCTCTCCTCAGCTTCATTTAAGGAGAGTGATGGCGATTGATCACTCTCACTATGCCTCAAAAGACAGTGCCTGCCGTTGCATAATTGCTTTGGTTTACTTTCTGAACAGTGTCTATTTTAAACATATCAATGCAACCAATGTGCATAACTGATCCACACATCTTACTTAGCTTCAAATTGGCCGATTCAGAATTTGATTCTCCAACTAATGTATTTTGTAACACAAAGTACAATAGTTTGCTAACAATAACATAACATCATTCTTAATAAATCATTCGAAGATTTGCAAGTATGTACTTTCTCAAAGGCTAAGTTGAATTGGTGTGTGAGATTGGCAGGGTCAAGATTTTTTGCAATTTGGATTTAGATACATTGATGATTTGATTGGGCTCTTGACAAACTGTTCCTTAGTAAACAATGAGCTTCCAATGTTGTATTGTAAAATTGATTCTCAAATTGTATGTATGTCCATTTATTTTGAATTGTGTGGCACTTAGCATGATACTTTGTCATCTGAGTGCAAGAAAGTCGTATCTGCAATAGCTGCCTTGCATCATAAATTTGAATTGCACACTGCATGACCTTCAGTCTTGGGTCAGTGGTTCTTGAAATGGTTCTTCAGGCAAGTTTCCTACAAAATGTCCTTGTGTGCAGAGAGGCCTTTAATGGAATTCACACGAATACAGACAAGTTTAGGCCGACAACTGTACCATTTTGCCATGACGGTATACATATGCACTACAAGTTCCTTTATATTTGTGAAGTTGATATTGTTCAAAACTTTGTAAAAAACTATGCCTCTCAAATGATATTATATGTGGTGTAAGATATATTAAGATATATATTAAGATTTAGCCTATATTTCATAAATAAAATCACTGAACAATGTTTTTAAAATACTTCTTTGAACAACTTTTAACAACTCTTAATCAAATGTTAAATAGCACCACATAAGTGCATCAACGACCAAAGAAGTGCCATTTAGATTTTAAATTTTCAAAAAGTTCAATATGACCATTTTATTGTAAAACATTTAACTTTAAAAGCTATTTTCTAATTACGAATCAAGTGTAATTTGATATCTGACCAGTTACATTTACATCAATTAAACTAAATGGATATAGTTTGATAGCCTAAGTGAAACAGGTTTTTACACTGCCACATTCATTTGCTGTAATGGAACATTGTTAACAATATTTGTCTTGAAACCCAAATCTGATGTGTGTAATAGGGTAAGCTCCAAAGTTTTCCACGATACAGGAAAATGGAACAGAACAACTGAAATGAAGAAAACAGAAATTCACAGAAAAAGCAGTTTTCACATAAACAATAAAATTGAATATGATTTTTCAACTATTAAACAACACAAAACAAAAACTATTAAACACAAAACAAAGCAAAACAACAAATAAACATACCATCATACATGACTGAAATTCATGTGACAATGGAAATATATATATCTTTAGAATCCCTGTTACAATCGCCACCTATAGACAACCGATTGACATGAAAATGCAAATGATATTTGTATTACGAAAGAACACGGAATTTATCTTTTAGAACACGGGAAATTTGCCAGCTTATGATAGGGTTGTATGGTATATTTGATCACAAGTAATTTTATGTTTATATCACTTTATCAGCTAAAAAGAACCATCATTGATCATGGCTTAGCCCTATCACACATACTCTATAAGCCTTGAAGTATACAGTAAGCACCTGATTAACGCACATGAACCAATATGACCATACGAAGAAGTAAATTAGCCTGTATGTTTCAAATCATAACCTTGTATGCAATATTGCTGACTATTTAAATGATCTTATGTTCAATGTTTTTCCATGTGGCAGCAAGAAAATTAGCTTTTAAAAATACCAAAATCATGAAAGATACATGCACAAAATATATTAATACTCAGTGATTTGGTCTTAATCAATCATTGCTAGTTTCTTACACAACACAAAAGCACCAGTGTACAATGTTGGATACAAGGGATATACTATGGATCTTGTGACAGTCTGATTCAAGGTTTATAGAGTATAGCTAGGAGTTCTCAAACTGTTGCTCTGTGGAGTTGAGATGGTTTTCAAATTGGGTTGCAGAATTTGACAGAATATGTCAGAATACTAACAAAGTTGTTTATATTTGGAAATTCTGCACTTTAAGTTTTATTGCTTATCACTATAATGTTTTTTCATTACGCTCATCACATGTAAGGCCTAAAAATTGTAATTGTTTGATTGGCGTAACATAGAGTAGGTAGGTCAGTTATTTTTTTATTTTATTTTTTAAGTGTATGTTTCACATACAAGACTACAAAATCTTCATCTTCACTTTTTTGTAACACATCTTTCATTTGTCATTTTGAATGTCCTGCAAGCCATATCTTAGGCCCCCATGAATCGATTCCCATCAAATTTGGGATTTGGAGGTTTTTTACCGTGCTCAAAAAAAAAATATTTAGGGTCGGTGGTAAAAATAGGGTCAGTCGGGTTACGAATATGACCATTTTATTGTAAAACATTTAACTTTAAAAGCTATTTTCTAATTACGAATCAAGTGTAATTTGATATCTGACCAGTTACATTTACATCAATTCAACTATGTAATAATGGATATAGTTTTA
>JXSR01S061213.1:15366-25605 GCA_000969725.1 Ophiothrix spiculata | reverse complement strand
ATGTTAATATTATTTTTAAATGTTTAGTTTTTGATTGGTGTGTTATTTTAAATTGTACTTATTTTGCATGATTATGAACTAGGTTTTTAAAAGATGTTGTTTTTTTGCAACTTTGGGGAATTAATAAAGGCAGTAAGAAAAATCAAACTGTTTGTGGACTCTTACTCTATTGTGTGTCAAGGGTAGTTTGCCCAGTGGGTTCACTTAAGTATAGACCATATTTATAATTGACATACTCCCGCTGTTGATGGGGTAAATCCACAGAATCGGATGGTAAATGGAACTCAGAACGAGGGCAAGTAGGGTATTTATCATACTTGCCCTCGTTCTGAGTTCCGATTCCCCGTCCGATTCTGTGGATTTACCCAAACAACGGCAGGAGTATGGCCGAAACCATAGCTGGCCTCCAAACAAATTTTCCCTACCAAACATTTGGTCGTGACGTCACCAAATATTTACAATCGAATTTAAAGTATGAACGGGTAACAAACATTTGGTCCAATGTATATGGCAATTCAATAACATGTGCAATCTAGCAACTCGGTGTTATTTTGTGGAGTCATTTGTCATTTTGACATGACCAAATGTTTGTTAGCGAAAAGTTTGTTTGGAGGCTGACTATGGTTTCGGCCTATGTCAATTATAAATATGGTCTATAATGTTGCAGGCATAGCGTTACCAAGAAAAAGGTGAATTAGGGTTGTTTTTGAGAACAGAAGGGTGAATCAGGCGACACCGTTTAGCAGCCATTTTCAAGAAATGGGATACTTTTTCAAACCCTAGTGTAAGGACAGCACAGTATGTTGGTTTCCAAGCCAAAAAAAAACAGCTGTGGTTTTTGTAGGCCCGATATCTGAAACCCTAGTCTAGGGAGCAGAAGATTGGCTCTGAAAAGGGGTCTAGAGAATGCACTGACCATAAATGACCCTTGAGAACTATTTTCTTTGGCAAAATATGGGCTCAGACTTTTGCTTGAAATGGGGGTCTTGGGAACTAAATTTCAAAAAATAAGGCTAGGGAACTGAAATTTTCGGTCAAGCGTAATTTAAGTGCATTTTATCCAGCACACGTTAAATGCATTAAGATTTATGCAGAGAGTGTGCCTAAACAAAACAGATCATGGACACGCTAAAGCTGCAACAATTAAGTTCCGACGCAGGTTCTTTGTAAACCCGAATACCCCAAATTTTGCCTCCATGCCGGAATAAAAATGGCGGCATACCTGGTATTTACCCTGTAAATCTATGATGTACTCAGATAAAATCTTGTCGAGAGATGGTTTAAAACATTACAGCATAATTTATTTGTCACGTCATAGAAATCTTAAATTAGTAAAACTATTAATACATATATACATATATTTATTTACTATTAAAATAATACATATTTATAACGACTTTACTGAATGATATTTATAAATACATGTCAGTGCTATATGTACAGTCAATGTGCTTACTGACACTTTGATAAGTATTATGGACGGAATACACTGTCAAAAACCCGGGAGGTTGGTGGTGGGGGTGGGGGGGCAGCACTCATCAGTGTTAATTTAAACAAGGATTTAGGGTAGTTTTGACAAAAAAACTGTAGGATCCTATAAGATCCTTGTTTAGGGTATCAAAAATTTCAAGACTTAAGTATGCATTTTCACAGCCAATCCTCTGTTAGGGTATTAGAAGAACTACCCATTTTATGCCGCATTTGTAATCATATTTCCACAGTTATTGGTCAAAAATTGTCTTTTATTTCTCCTTGTCCTTGATTAGTGTGTTTATGTCCACATCACTGTCTGATTATGATGTATACAGACTCCAAAAAAAGTATCGCCTCACCTCGAAAAAATGGCTCGTACGCAAATGGAACTCGCAAACGTAATTTGAAGATTATGTGTACAAGCGCTGGAATTTCAGCTTTCTTTTGACACCCTATTTCTGACAATTGACTGAAAAAGAATGAAGTTATAAACTAAATTTAAACCCCTCAAGGTCAATTAAAAAAGTTGCGAATTTAATTTTTCGCACAGTACAAAATGTGACAATAATTGCAATGGTGTTATTTACGCGTCAGTTAATGAAATCAATACCGCTTGTACGGTTGATATCTAAGCGGATATTTTGTACTGTATATTTTATATCAGTGTCCCTGCTTAAGGTACTTTTTTACCATCAAAATCTCTGACAAATATCATGAATCCTAGCTTAGGGTATTTTTAGAGAGTCAGTTCACACTCAAGTCTCATGATTACAAGTTCCATAGATGAGTGCCCCCAAGGGTCAACAATAACAAATAGATGTGTGAGATTTGGTCACAATAAGCGAACAGACAGCGTACACTGCTCGTAAGCTGTTCATCTAATAGGACCATGCGACGCCCTCGCTGCTCGCTTTACTCACTGCTTGTGGTCCTTTTAAATGGGCAAACACTGTTCGTAAGCTGTTCGTACGATTATTGTGACCAAGCTTTAAGTTTGTCTTTTTCAAAAATTAAAGCAAACTCATAAATTTTATAGGGGAGATACCGGACTTGTATACCAGCCCACATAATGGCGTCGTCAGCCATGGAGCTCAAATTGGGGGTATTTGGGTCCACTCGGTTCCTGCCAAAATCAACTTTGAGTGGACCCGAATACCCCCAATTTGAACCTGAGTGCCAAAACTCAGTTGCGCGTAGAGACAAATCGCGCAAATTATACTTTACACGAATGATCGCCAACCTGCACACTAAGCATGCGTGCGTGGTTTCAGTTTTTGTGCATTTATGACAAGAGGTGATGCATCATCAACAAAAACCTGAATACCCCAATTTTGTCTCCATACTGGAATAAAAATGACGTCGAGTCTGGTATCTCCCCTATAAATCCATGAGCAAACCTCTGCCAATGTCTTAAAGGTAATCATATTTGCTTTAAAGTTTTAACATGTAAATACATTTATGCATTCTTGAAAATTTGATTGGCTAACCCTGTCGACACATAGTACATCCGCACAAAAGCTTTTCATATTCAGCCATATTTCACACCCATATTATGTTTCTTTGAAGAGATATGGTCAAAATAGTGGTGAATTAATTGTAACATTTTGTTAACAAAAATAAATATCATATAGTTTTCTGTGGTTCATTCTCAGACACTTTTCTGCCTGTAGCATCAATTTGGCTCAAGACATCAAACTTCACAGTTGCTTGAAATATAATTTAAAACAGATCATCAGCACTCACGTTTTTGGGTCAAAGTAAAGGCAATTAATTTTGTTTTAAAATGCAACTTTCAAGGCATTTCAGAAAACTTTTACCTTCATGTGTTAGCTCACTGTACATAGGGAAAGGTCAGATGGCCTTCTATTCAGAAGCCCTATATTCAGAAGGCCTGCTATTCAGAATTTTTTGAATAACAGGTCACTTTTGTAATTATTTTTAAAAGGCCCGCTATTCAGAATTTAGATTCTGAGTAACAGGTATTCTGAATAGTGGGTGTTTCTGTTTACTCAGAAGACCCTCTATTCAGAATGTTGAAATACCGAATAGCTGGCCTTCTGACTAGCGGATCTTCGGAATAGCAGGCCTTTTAAATAGCGGGCCTTCTGAGTAATGGACCCCCTGTGCATATCCCTGGCAAAATTGAATGCAATACAAATGGACTAATCTAATATACAAATGACACAAAAACAGTATCTGTATTATCATCATGTATATAATACAGATTATACTGGACCCTGCAAGAATATCATGAATGCCATGAGTACAATGAAATTTTCCCCATGAGATGAAAAATGGAACATTGCATTTTTAATCAAATGAGAATTTTTTTTTCCATTGCACAAATAAAAACATGTTTTATATAACTCATATAAAAATTCTTGTCATTTGATGCATTTGATTTCAAACATTATCAATTCAAAGTACTATTCAAACCCTTTCAAAATGAGTTTTTCAATGTTCGTTTTGTATTCAATACAGAGAAGTCAATCTGACACCTATTACAGTTTTGCTGGAGAATCCCTCGGCTTCAGGCAGCTTTCCCAAGCCTCAGCTTTTTGCAGCCATATGCAAATTAAAGTGTTTACTAATGCTAATAAATATCTGTAATATTTGAATTTTATGTAAATATACATTAAGTTTCCATTATAACTAACTTTGCGCTAGATTTTTGTTATGAAAATCTTGAAAGTTTTAAAAAATTAAAAATTTCAGAAGCTACATGAATTATCAAGCCCAGCTTTTCCCAGCCTTACTCAGCAAAGCTGCACACACGGTTAGGTATAGGCCCTTAAAGATTACTGGTCCAAAAAAATTACAGAGGCTACTAATGATGCAATGACCTCTCTATATATAACAAACAAAGTGCTTTCGTTTTATTTTCCTTTGCTGGAGTGCAATGGAGTGAGTAAAAAATGATAAGCCAATCAAATGGCTAGAATCTTTGTATGTGTTATATAATATAAAACTATTGACTGATTGAAATCATACCGATCGGTGTATTGTATTATACATATTTCATCTGCATTTGCATTTAAGTCAAGTTGCTATCGTGCATGCCATGTCAATCTTGCAACATATAGTCATATAGGAATTATGCCAACATGGTAACAATACAGTCCCAAAAAATAAACCATTCACATCTAATTGTGAATGAGCATTAAGACTTAATGCGCCGATGGCAAAAATTTGGTGTTTTCATTGATAGCTGCTTTTTGTTAAATTTGATTGTTTCCCTGAATGGCACATTTTTCTGAAGATTTACTATTTGTATGCATAATCTACTTGCAGAATTGATAAGTTTATTTGTGAGAAGCAATAAAAGTTTTTAAAAATATGGATGTTTTTGTGATTGGTTATGCATTTAAACTTTAAATTTCAAAAGTTTGCAATAAGACAGCTATTAATAAAGTCATAGGATTGGTACAATTTGCACCATTTGGTACTTAAAAGGGTTAAACAAATTAAATTGATCGGCTGGCCACATCACAACAAAAACGTCCAATATCACGATAAGGCCAGGTGTGTGAAGTGTAACCTCAGCCCACGAGACATATGCACCTGAAATAGTATGATAGTCTCATGAATAGTACGATAGTCTCAAGATCACCTGGGGGAAATTGAGACTATCATACTTTTTAAGGGAATAGTATATCGTCTCAAGATCATTTCCGGGCAACAGGTTTTAAGATCAACAATATTTGTATACTGTGCAATGCAGAATTATGTGTGCATCACAGGGCACATGATTCAGTCATTGACCCAAGCAAGCTCTTTCTTTGCTCTATAGACTCTAAAAAATAAGGCCCGTATTCCAGAAAGTTGTCTAAGACCCTTAGGCCTGTTACAGTATTCCAGAAAGTTGTTCACGGTAATTGAATTACGACCTTACCCAAACTAATATGAGCGAATGAGTTTCGTGTGACTGAATGGCTTTGGACGCATAGTAATTCACAAGTTAATTATTCAAGAAACTCTTGCATGTAATAGGATTTTCACTAAATATCCTCAATATAAAAGACCCTTCTTTACCAGGGTCAAAGGTCGTTGGTATGACAACATAATGACCTGGTTCAAGTAGACAGCGTAGCTGGACTTCTCTGTGATTGATGTACAAACCAGAGTTTCCCACACCGCCATAATGCTTGTTGAGCCATTGCTGCGAGACTCTCTGGTTGCCTGATGTTATCTGTTGAGAGAGAAAGAGAGATTCACATGCATGGTAATTATATAGTTTTAAACTATTCAATTTCTCTGTTAGGGTTGTCAATGCTTGTTGTTTCTGCCTGCTGAAGCACTTAAGGCGTGTTCACACATAATAGTCACGACCAGCTCTCGAGAGCGAGACAACTTAGCAGTTGCGCACACAATGGGACACGACTTGTGCATCAAAACTAGTGGAGCGTCACTTTTGGTCACAAGCGAGACACTTTCTAGAATTATGCTCACACTGGGGATTTGCTCACAAGCAAAAATATAGTCATGACCAAATTATTCTGTGTGAACATGCTTTTAGTCACAAACAGAAATAATTTTCAGCATCCATAACACACTTCAAGCTACGCGTACTAGACATTTTAAAAATTTGATCTTCATGTTCCATTTTAACATATATTATAGAATAGACTATTATATAAAAAAACTAATAATTTTAAGATTTTGGAATGTACAGATAGCGTATATTCATTATGCAAATTAGGTACATAATTAGCACATTTTTCGATGAAACTCTATTCAGTTCTTAAAAAGATACATACCCTTCCCCTGAGCAAATTTCATCAAAATTAGATTACTGATCTTTGAATTTGAGTAGATTGAAAAGTGTCAAATAAAAGTAATATGTGACCCCGTCATATCGAAAGGTACCTTAAGGTCGGCATAGTAAATTATGAGATAAGGGCCATTAAAGCTGAGTATAGTCAACAATCACGTCTTAGGTCGAATTTCTAATTTCAAGTGAAATTGAAGTGTATCCTATCATATTAATCAGGTTCCAACATCCAAAACATAAGACAAATGTTTTAAAAACCAAGCTGAAAATCCTTTCTCCATTCAAGTTTAACCAGTACAGAAACTTTAAACTGGATTTTCTCAGAACTATAGTAGTTTTCTGAATCAGCCAGATGCCTTTTACCAATTTGGATGTAACTTTGCAATCAAACATCCAATAACCAAAAGCAAGGTGTCATTTTAAGCTTAAAATATAATCTTTTAAATGAGACCCCCAAAAACCAATTTTCATTTTGGGACCCTGAAGGTACCTTTCGATATGACGGGTCACATATACCAAATGTTCACCCCACACACCATGACTGACAGACATTCCGATTCTATCGGACGACCTAAAAAAGAAGAAAATCAACCAACTGATCCCTAAGGACAACAAAGGCTATTCTTGCTACAGTTTGGTTGGGAGTTCATAAAACATAGTTTTACCTTATAAACTGTAAATCCTATTTTTTCTCTAGTTGGCTTGATGTTTTGTCGTGTTCGTCTATATTCTTGCATCAGAGCTATAACAACGGAACATTTGCCGTGTTTAACAGCTGGATCCCTCCATGGATCAAAGTCATCTGAAAGAATTGAATCATAACTTTACTGATAAAGCTTACAAGAAAGATATATATATACTGAGTGTCCAAGAATGATTAGACTGTACATGTCTCACTTATTCACCTAAAAATCTGACAAAAACATCATTCTTCTAGGGTTTCTAACAAAATTTGATTTTGGCGTATATTTATGTAGGTTTTTCTATTTCATCCAAGTTTGAAAAAGTGGGGTAACTGATATTGGTGTCCGGGTAACCACGCGAGTTCTGCAGGTTCCGAAGGTGACCCTATGTGAGACCAAAAATTGACAATAGTGGGTGAAATGATACCCTATCTAAGACCATAGTCACAAATTGTTTGTACTGTGGTCATGAGGTATCTGGGTAAATCTACCATATCTGTTCATTCAATGGATACCCTATCCAGGACCATACCTGTTCAAATTAAAACCATATCTGAGACTACACGCAAATGTGACGAAATAATTATTACAAGAAATCATAGGTAAAATGTAACTGCACACCATTTGAACACTTTTAAGAAGTTTCTAGGTATTCAAAACACTTTTATTGGCAATTTAAGGCACCATTGCCATTATTTCAACCATTCTTTCTTAGTTTAATACCCTATCAGAGACTTAAAAGCCAAATTTGATACCCTATGTGAGACTTGCAGAGTACCAGGTCGATTTTGATACCCTATATTGCAAGTCTCGAGACCTGTCCAGGTCTCACCTTTTTAGTATCGCGGGTTAAAATGGTAACCCGGTCAGAATACCCAGTTACCCCCGGGGAAAAAGTATGCTGACTTTATGACATCACAGTGACGTTTTCCATATTCGATGGTACTCATTTTGTTATCAATGGATAGAAGAGGTCCTTACCTAGAAAATAATAGTAAACAATGCATAAAGAGTTCCAAAAAGAAAGCCTTAGAAGTGTTTCAGCCCATTACTGTAGAGGATAGGCAAAACACTCACGTTGAATGAAGGGGTCGTGATGATCCCGCAAGCTAAGTGCTGGAAAAAATGACTCTGAAAAGGTATCTATTTCAATTTTAATAATTAGTATCTTTTATTTTCATTCTTTGTCAAAAATTCGAGACATTTTAAAATCAAGATTAAAGTCAATTATTTGCCAAAAACAATAGACACAATATTTAAAAACATACACCCCTATTCAAACATAAGCATTCCAATCCAAGTAAAAAATTGCGCGTCAGATGTGTGCATATCTACACCGCGCCGAAATTTTTAACGCGCTGTCATATATTGCCTAATAATGGATAGCCAATTATTCCTTATAAGGAAGTAAATTCACACTCATTGACGAAGAATAAGCTGCACAGGAAAGGGTTACTCCGTAGTCCGACAACAGAATGGTAATTTAGCTATCGAGCCAGTCAAGCGTCGTTCTTTGCTTACGCACAATTTGGCGGCAAAATGTATGATACGCATTGCGTTGTAGTGAAGTAATAGTAGCGCGAAACAGAACGCAGAGGGGGTGTCACTATTCACTCGCGCAGCGTTGGTCCAAGCATGGCGCCCGTGTGGCAAAATCCCCTAACTCTTTTAGGGTGCAAATAGACTTGTTTCCCATCTGTACTTCCTTTAATCTATGGATTACTATTATTGTTTCAAATAAATTTCGGACATGAGCATGATTTCTGAACGCAGCCACCGCGTATCCTCAAGCTGTGACAAGAACGGGACACCGGGAAGTATGCAACACCGTTTCCAATCAGTAGTCCACAGTGCCCCGACATCGCGCGTGCCTGGAAAGCATTGGGTACTCGCGTAAAATGCACATGCAATTGTGTTACGCAAGACTCAAAATGTTGTGTGTCCGAGAATTATTTGAAACAACAATACTCCATGACATCATTGAGGACTGACCTGGCTGTGATAATGTGAACACAAACTGTGGGTTTGTTGCATAGGACTTGTGATTGGCGCACCCTCCGGCATTGATGCCATCCACCCAGGCTCCATGAACCATCAATAATTCAATACTGCCACCTATAAAATAAAGATATAGAATTGGAACAGACATACAAGCCTTTGCATCGGGGCATGAGATTAGAATTCCTGATTTCTTTACTCACAAAGTAAGGGCTAAGAGTAAATTGCACAATTGTGTTGGGAGTGGCCATCTTTCTCTTTCTCTTTTTCTTACTATCTTTTCTATTTTCGGCATCTTTTTAAAGATGCATTGGCCAGCATGCATAGATTAGCCATATCTGGCTATCCAGGTTGGTACTTTTGTATGAGCTTGGAAGAGACCATGAGTTCATCATGGATCTAATGGCATGTGTCCGTCACGGGCCAACTGAGGTAAACAAACAAACAAATTATACCATTACATATAATCTTTGGAACACCTGTTTTTAGTCCTCATCATAATATGCTAAGACAAAGCATGAGGCACACCTTGTAAATATGCTATTATTATAACCTATTTTTACCCAAATAATCAAAATGACCACCATATTTCTAGTTTTTTAAAGCATCCTTCGCAACAAGTGATTTGCATAAAATATGATATGTCACTTCCGATGCGTATAGCAGTCCCCAGTTGGGGTGCACCTTAATTAATAGGGAATTTCACCTAACACCTGTTTTGAATTCCAAGGTTTCATTGAGGATTTTCAAATAATCGTCTAAGTGAATGATGGAAGTTGGGAACCAGCAATGCAACAGGAGAAGAATGGCAACAGTTTTTTTTTTCAATTTTGACCCAAATGTAATTTCCAGGAGTATAAACATGTAAGTAAATAGATTGCCATTGATGGTTCATTCAGAGTCTTGTCGATATGCATCTATCGATGCCCATCGACGCGCAGTCTTTACATGCGTTATTTACAAGGAATAGCGTGTGTATTCTTAAGACCACGCATCGTTGGGCGTCGCTCGATGCATATCGATAGACTCTGAATAAACCAAGAGTATTCAATTTTCTTTCGATTGTAAATTTCATATTATTTTTTCTCTCTCTAAAAAAGAGAAAAACAGATTAGTAACCTAACCATGGTTATGATGACATAAACATTTTTTTCTAGAATTTTTAGCAAGAAATAATTATTGTTTAAAAAAATGGTAAAACAAATTATTTTGGTGAGTTTCTCAAAAACGAAGTTGTTAGTCAGAACTCTGGTGCTTTTATTTTAACAAAGTTTTTGTGACTTTTCATTTTCATAAAAGTATACTTTCATATAT
>JXSR01S061204.1:0-11949 GCA_000969725.1 Ophiothrix spiculata | reverse complement strand
CTTTTGCAAACGGACCACTTAGGGTATGGGTCGACCTTTTATATTGCATAACCACAACTCGTGTCACCAACTCACCCTATAACAACTCAGTTATCGTCATCCCTCCCCTTCATCTTCTTGACTAATTATTTACCATGTCCGTTAGTTTTCCATCCTCCCACACAAATCATTTAAGCCTCATCAATTGATGCTTTTGCAAACGGACCACTTAAGGCATGGGTCGACCTTTTGTACTGCATAACCACAACTCGTTCCACCAACTCACCTTATTATAACTCGGTTATCCTCATCCCTCCTCTTCATCTTCTTGACTAATTATACACCATGTCCGGTAGTTTTCCATCCTCCCACACAAATCAGTTAAGCCTCATCAACTGATGCATTTGCAAACGGACCACTTAAGGCATGGGTCGACCTTTTATATTGCATACATGTTTTGCCTCAAAGAAGACATTGCTTACAAACGGTAAAGTAGCGCAAGGCTTAATTCAATTATGTGTGTTTAAATGACCATGTAAATATAGTGCTTGTGACATAGTTCAACTGATTCCAGCTCTATCTTATTTTCATAAAAAGTGTAACATCAAACATATATAAAAATACAGGTAAAACCAAACCTCAATCTCTGCAGACCAATCCTCCAGATAGCTTGGGGCTGCTTGAAGAAAAAAGTGGTATGCATGCTCATCAGAAAAAATGTAGAAAAAGGGTTGGATTTTGGCCGATTGGTGTTTTCGACGTCTTTATAAAAAGGGGTAGCATGGGATAAAGGGGAATGGCTTAGCACAGCGGTAGTTCCGTCAATGAAGTCCCAGGTTCGGTAGGGGTGTGTGGCCTTGATATCTGAAACCTCAGTCTAGGGAACGGAAGAGAACTAATTTTTTAAATACTTGGGTTTTTTTTTTTTTTTTTTTGAGGGGCCTAAATTTGGGCTCTGGAAGCAAAAATTTCCTAAATTTTGCTTGAAATGAGGGTCTTGTGAACTAAATGAGGCTAGGGACCTGAAAAAGTTTGCAAATAGGGCTTGTGAGCTAAAGATTGTGCTTCAAATGGTGGTTTAGGGAGCGACAGACAAGGCGTGAAAAGGGGGTCTTGAGGGCCTTACATACCCGTACCGTAGGCGCGTGTGGTCTAGCGGAACAAGGCAGGACTCATGATTGGAAGGTTGTGAGTTCGAGTCCCGCTAGTGCCAACGTGTTGTGAACCTGGGCAAATCACTGTATCACACTTGCCTCGTCGACCCGAGCGTATTGGGGAGCTGTTTGGGGGGAATATCACAAGTGCTGATAGGTCTGCGCCTTTGGTCATTGGCCGCAAATGGCCTAGTTTAAGGCGAAATGGTTCTGACAATTCCCTTGTTACGGCGTAATAATAATGGCCAGCGCTTTCTATCCACTGGAAAAGGCGCAATATAAATGCCATAATTATTATTATTATTATTATTCTAGGTCAGTGCCCCCGAGGTCCATGAAATGCAATAACCAGACTTTCAATTTAGGATTTTATATTTCTAATTACACTCATTCATAAATAGTTAATTTATAAATTGTCAAAAGAAACGTTTCCTCTTTCAAAATTGTCTGATTTACACCAGACCCGTAGCCAGGGGGTGGGTGTACAGTGTGGGCCAAATTTGACAATGTTTTAAATTTAAAGGTCCTCAAAAAATTCCCAAATGTCCACCAAAAGAACACCTAAAGGACCAAAAAACGTAATTGTAACCCTACCTGAAATACTTGAAAAACTAAAACCTTTTTCCTCCAAATGATCCACTTTTTGAAAATCGGCACTCTCTTGAAAAAATTCCTGGCTACAGGCCTGATTTGCTCCATTCAGTCAATCCAACAAGACTTGGCAGGGACAAGCTCAAAAATTAAAAGTAAGAAATCACATCGCAGACAATCTTTGTCAGTTTGTATTCCTGTTCTAACATGAAAATCAATATCTACTCTCGGCTGTATAATGTAAATACATAATATGTTGGTAAACGTACTTGAAGATGATAATAATCGCAATAAAATGAATTGACGACGACAAAAATAATATTTGAAGATATTTTTACAGCAGACTTGAGCTGTGTGGATATTAGAGGTTTTTACCTCCTTTATTTGATGTTAGGAGAGTAGTTGAAGGGGCCTGTTAAAGGGGCATTGGACAAGTTCAACATCATCCCCAAACTTTTCCCAAAACATTTTGAGATTTTTGCATCATTTGAAGTATTAGTGGTAATAATGACAGCATGCAAAGTTTCATTGTCAAATTCAAACCCTATATATCAAAATATTTAGATATTCTCTGATTTTTAATTATCGTTAGCGACAAGGATAAATACTGCCCTCTATAGTTAAATTTCTAGAATTGGCTTTTTCAGGAGATCTAATGAAAATTCCAAATTTCTTTTGATTTTTCTGTAATCTATGATGTGAAATGAATGTTTTACAAACGAATCTGTGGCTCTTTCTCATTGTATAGCATCAATAAATACGTTTAGAGAATAGCCTCATACCTAAAATCAAGAAATAAAATAAAATTCAAATTGTTGACTTTTTTAAAGGTTTTGATCAAATTTTCACGATATCTGGCAATTGACTGTTATTTTCTAACATAAGAAGTGTTAATCATCCACAAACAAAATTTCAAAATTCAAAATTTTGTCCAATGCCCCTTTAAGAGTGTAAAGCCTATTTCACTGCAGCATTTATGACTACCTTTTAAAATGATGCAAACATCAAATATACTAAAATCCTATTATGATTAGATGCTTTTGGGGACGTGGGTTACGGTTGTTTCAGAGTAGCTGTCGTTGCGGCAGACAACCAAGCATTTGCAATTTTGAGTTGTTGTAATGTAGCACGACACATTTGCATATTTGCCATAATGATCTGTCACAGGAAAAGTTAAATTTATTCCACCTTAAAATATTGTGTCGTTGCGACCATCACGACAGGGTAATCGATATATCGGCTTGTCGTACGGCAATCAAATTTTCGAGATGGGACAAAGTCGAGTTTGCGCACTTTAAATTTTTGACGTCTCTCTGGTCGTACTACCACCACACGACAGGCAACTCTGAAACCAGCTTTAGGGCAGCAACACTTCCATCACTTTGTACCAATCGTACTCTGGCAAGTAAATGGTAATTTGACTGAGAATGCGGCTGTCGGGCCAGTCAAGCGTTGTTCTTTGCTTACGCCCAATTTAGCGGCAAAATGTAAGATGCGCATTGTATTGAAGTCAAGAAATAGTAGCGCACGACACAACGCACAGCGGAGTCACTACGCACTCGCGCAGCGTCGGTCTAAGCATGGCGCCCGCCTGGCGCAAATCCCTAACTTAGCCGGATTTTTAGGGTGCAAAAAGACAAGTTGCCTATCTAGACTTTTATTAATCTATGGTACCAATGATTTCCAGGTTCTGTTTGTCAGTTTCATCAAAGGAAATTTTATAGGGGAATCTGGACTCCCTGCCATCTTGTGTCGCTCATGGAGCAGAGTTATTGTACCTCCCCATATATAAAGCGTGTGTGTTTTGTTTCACGCGCAAATAGTGTCTGCGTTTCAAGTAGCATGTATTGCGACAAGTTAGAAGTAGCCTACAATTATTTTTTGTTTGGGAAGTAATGTACCATTAAATACTACTTAGGTGAAAATTTTGTCTTGTAAACAAATCCATTTTCTATTGTAAACTTTTAAGAATATTACAAACACGAATTTACAGTTAAGCATTTACCTATCTGAATATTTCGTAAATATCAGTAGATAGGCTTACATGGACAGGTAGACGTAATGAAAAAGAATTACGATTTACAAATGTGCAAATTTTACAAAAAGCTACAAAAACCTGAGCAACAAATTGATTTGCAGCAAATTTGAATCTTGGCAATCGTCCATAAAATGTTGCATTAATCTCTTTAGTAGTTAGTACTAGGTGCATTATGAAATTTCAACATCTAAAATCCTTCAATTTTTTTGATTCATTCATTCATTCATTCATTCATTCGTTTTATTTCCACAAAAAGTACATAAAAATATCAAAATCAAGTAAGAGATAAAATACAAAATACAACAAAATTGATGCAATAAATACAGTTATGAGGGATAATACTGAAAGGCCAATATGGCCAGTGGGATGTATTACCCCTGATGTAACGAAATAAGATACATTATCAAACAAAATAAACCAACAACGATTGGACAAGACAAGAACAGGTACTCAAGAAAATGGACTGACAAAACAAAATTGGCACTATCAAAATGTAAAAACAAAATGAGTTATTCACATTTTGAAATGAGTTTTTGTTTCTACGTACAGTGGAAGGTGTTGAAGGATTTTGTAGTTTTGAATAGATTTATCAAGGATATAATTTCCAAAGATGGGGACCTGTAGTTCAAACAATTTTGATATTTATAAAATTGTACAGACAATTATTGTTCGCCTACAGTTATACTGTGTGCTTGGTATCCAGTAATTCCAGTACCATGCCTCTGCTTCACGTACTGATTAATATTTGTTTTTTGTATCTTTGAACCATAGTAGAATTTGAGTAGCATCACTGTTGCTCTCAGTATGCCAATTGGGCATGCTATTGGCATATCTCTTTGACTATAGATTTTTGTAAAATACTTTTTTTCTAAGGTAATTGCTACTGATGACACTGGAGGCATGCTTTTTTTATAGTTCACATGTAGAAAAGGTCATGGATGTATTTGTTTACAGCCGCGGACTAGGATCTGAAATTTATGGGGGGCGGAGAGTGTGTTTTTCAGCTTTTCAGCCCGCCCCTTCCGCTCCCCCCCCCCCTGGATCCGCGACTGGTTTAGTCATGTCTGGCATTGATTTTACCTGAATTGGATTTTTGCTGCTAACAATGATAGGAATGAACATATCAGTAGTTTGATTACAATTTCTATAATCTTTCTTTACTTGCATCTAACCAGGAAAACTTTCCTGATCTAACATATGAAGCACTTGTTATTGATAATACTGTAGGCATCCTAGTTTGCAGCTCGGATGTAAAAAGTTCATGAATGTATAGTTGTTAAAGATATATGGTATTGATTTTTCCTTGAATTTTTGCTATTTGTGCCTAAAATCATGAGAGGAACTTTTGAAAAAATTTCATCGTAAAATTGCTGTTTCGTCTTCTTTACTTGGTGTATTCTACAATATTTGTTATTGATAACACTGCGGGCATATCAGATTCCAGCTCCGATGCTAAAAAGGTCATGAACTTGTTAGTGCTGTCTGGTATTGATTTTTCCTGAATTACATTTGCCGTAAGTTCAGGGATGATATGATGGGAAAGAACATTGCAACATTTTTATACATCAAATGTATTTTCCCCTCCTTTTTCTTAGAATTAATCTTGGAGCTGCTTGTTATCGAATACACTAGTACTGTAGGCATATTGGATATCAGCTCGGTTGCTGTAAAATGTTATGGCTGTCTTTGTTGAAGTGATGTCTGATATTGATTTAATTTTTCCCTCTAGAATGAAACTTACAACAATTGTACCAAAGTTCTATTTTCCCTTTTGTTTTACCTGTTATTGATACCACCACAGGCATATCAGTTTCCAGCTCAGTCCTTTTAAAAAGATATCTTACGTTTATTTCACCTGAATTTATTTTCCTTGATGCTTTCAAGTATGTGAAGGAAAAAACTTAACAACATTTTGAAGAAAAATTCTTCTTATTTCTTGCCTAAACTTTTACCATTTGATATGTTAACATTAGTGGTTATATCTACACAGATATTTATAGTTCAAATGTCATGAATGTGTTTATTAAGTGTTGTCTGCCTAGCATTGCTTTTACCTGAATTGGTTTTTTTTCCTTACAATGCTAGGAATGAACAGTACAAAATTCTTAGTACAACAAGGTGTTTTTTTTATTTGGATCAAAACCTCTACTGCAGGCATACCTGAGTTTGTAGCTCTGATGTAAAAAGAAAATGATCATGAATGTTGTCTTGTATCGATTTTACATGAATTTATTTACCCTTTATGCTTTAAATTATAACAAAGAATTATTTGTTTTCTTCAACAATTTTTTTCGTGTTTTTTTTCGTCTTCTTACACCAAGTATAATTTTAACATATTTGTTATTGATAACACTGCAGGCACATCAGATTCCAGCTCCGATGCTAAAAATGTCACAAATATCTTAGTGCTGTCTGGTATTGATTTTCCTGAATTACATTTGCCTCAAGTTCACGGGTGATATGATAGATGCATGTTGCAACATTTTAAACATACATTCTTTTTTTTTTTCCTTTTTCTTAGAATTAATCTTGGAGCTGCTTACTATTGAATACACTGTAGGCATATTGGATATCAGCTCTGTTGCTGTAAAAGGTTATGGCTGTCTTTGTTTTAAGTGATGTCTGCTATTGATTTATGCTGAACAAGATTTGTATACAATAATTGTATAAGAATGTTTTTCCCTTTTTGTTTGCCTGTTATTGATAACACAGCAGGCGTATCAGTTTCAAGCCCAGTCCCTTTAAAAAGATATCTGACTTTTATTTCACCTGAATACAAGTATATGAAGGAAAACAACATTTTGAAGAACAATTATTCTTATTTCTTGCCTAAACTTGTACAATTTGAAATTTTTACAATTCTTAGTGGTTATCTACATGGATATTTAGAGTTTCGAGGAAGAAAATGGCATGAGTGTTTATTTACTGCCTGGCATTGATTTTTCCTGAATCTTTTTTTTTTTTTTAATTCTTACACTAAGTATAATTGTAACATATTTGTTATTGATAACACTGTGGGCATATCAAATTCCAGCTCTTGATGCTAAACAGGTCATGAATGTGTTAGTGCTGTCTGGTATTGATTTTAAAATTTACCTGAATTACATTTGCCATAAGTTCAAGGATGGTATGATAGATGCATTTTGCAATATTTTTATAAATCAATTCTTTTTTCTCCTTTTTCTTAGAATTAATTTTGAAGCTGCTTGTTATCGAATACACTGTAGGCATATTGCATTTCAGCTCGGTTGCTGTAAAATATTATGGCTGTCTTTGTTATAGTGATGTCTGATATTGATTTAATTTTTTCCTCTAGAATGAAACCTACAACAATTGTACCAAAGTTCTTTTTTCCCTTTTGTTTTACCTGTTATTGATACCACTGCAGGCTTTGTTTAAGTGAAGTCTGAAATTGATTTCAGCAGAATAAGATTTTCCTTGATTCTTAACATGTTAAAGGTGGTAGGCTCCTATCTTAACATGTATATAATTATAATCTTCAGAGGCGAAAGAAAATATAAACTAGAAAATAGGTATACCAATTAATTTTATGTTTTATGCCATATCTCCAAAACTTTAAAGAATTTGGAGGTGAAATTTTGATTAATAATCAGAAAAATATGGGCTTTAATTGGAGATAAAAAGATTGAGCCCTGGGAAATGAGAATCTCATAGGATCATACACCTTTAGAAATAAAGCTTGTCTTGAAACAACTTGTTATCGTGATACAGTCGGCATATCTGTTTTCAGCTCAGTTACTTTAAAAAAGTGAGGTTGGATATTGATTTCAGATAAGATGAATTTGTATCTGAAAATGTTAAGGATTAAAGCTTACAACAATTTTGTACTTGTTTTTCTATTCTCTTTTTTATGTGATAAGAACAAATCTTGAAACTATTTGCTTCTAATAACACTGCAGCTCAGTTGCTTTAAAAGATATCTGATGTTTATTTCACCTGAATTTGATTTTCCTTGATGCTTACTGTACATATAAGATTGTAAAGGAACAAACTTTACAACATTTTGAAGAACAATTCTTCTTCATTCTTGCCTAAGCTTGTGCAATTTTATATGTTAAAATGCATTGAAATTCTGTGCAATAGCAGATCTGGATCAATTTGCATATCCGATATCCTGATCCAGATATATGATCCCAAAGTTTGGTTTATGCATAACATTCCTCATGCAAATCTGGATCTTATGCCTGTATAGATTCTGTTCATATGCAAAGTGGTTTATAGAGATGTAGATTGTTCTGGATTTATGTACATCTCTCATATCCTGATCCAACTATATAATACTGATGTAGGTGTATGCGTAGCTTTCCACTTACAGATGTAGATCTTATGCCTGTGTAGATTCTGTCGAGACAAAAAGTGGTTTACAGAGATATGGATTGATCTGGATTAATGTACATCCAGATATATATAGCTTTCCACTTACAGATCTAGATCTTATGCCTGTGTAGATTCTGTCGAGATGCAAAGTGGTTTTACAGAGATGTGGATTAATTGATCTGGATCTGCTCTTATGTAGACAGCCCAGTTAGGAGCAAATTTTTAAATACATTTTTAGAATAACCAATCGTATGTCTTTCTTTTGTTTTTCATATGCTGATTAAAATGGTCTCTCGTGATATCTGTATCTACACCAACATCGCATGAAATGATCAGGTAAGCAAAAATATAGAAATGAAACCAAAAAACCACGGCAGAAATTTGTGAGAATCTAAGAATCCTTGTCAAGATTGTCCCATAATCATCCCTATACGGCTGAATCAGGCATATACCATGGCAAAACTAATTGCAAATAAACAGGAGGCTTACATGACATAGCAGGGATATCTGGACGGGAGTGTAGATTCAGATAAATGCGCATCATTTGAAGTAAATTAAACCATATTTGAATTGAACATGCAATTTGCGCTGTATCAAAACTGACAAGTGATTATTAGACCCAACAATTTCTTGTTGAAAAGGTCAATTACTGAGAAAAGGCTAACATTATTGAACACGGTACATGTGAAATAGCTTTTTAAAAAAGATCGGGTTTTTTACAAAGACCATGTAAGACACTACCAGACATATGCAAGATAGAACATCAATTTCTGTTCTGCCTGGGTTTTCAAAAGACAAACAAACAAAACAACAACAACAACAAAATGGAAAGTCATATTTTCACCTACTAAATTTAGTTCATATCATTTTGAAGCATTTAGCATGTAGGAAATGTTTTGCATACATACATATATATCTCGAGCTTTAATTGGTTAAAATTCAACTCAACAATGGACTTTTTTCTACGAATATGCAGTTACTGACCAATGCTTGTAAAAAAATCAGAAAAAGATTGCAACTATTATGTCTGCAGTATCTTTATTTATTCTTAACAAATTAAATTCAAACAAGCAGGTCTGATTGGAATTGGCAATTTATATTCATAGTCAATCTCATATATCATATCCAAATACAGATGTTTAGATAAGGTATCAGATTGAGTTGAAAGGCTATGCACTTAGAAATGTGTATATCCTGATTGTATCGGGGGAGGGGGGAGGGGGGGGGAAGAGAGAATGGTTGGACGGGGTATGCAGCTCGGGTCTCCGTAACCATACCTATCGTTAGTGGCATTTTTTACCTTAAAAAATGGCAACCATCTTTGGGATTTTTTTGAAATAGAAGCCCACTTTTTGTAACATTTTAGGAGCTTGATCATTTTTACTTTGTGAATTTTTACACCTTTACATTTGATGTTGCTCAATTTTCAAAAGTATAATCCATGCATTACTAGGGCTTTGGGTGACTAATGATTGGACAAATTTTTAGTGAGAGCACAGGTTAAATAAAAAGGGGGAAAAAGAGAGATCAATGAGCGGTCCATACCAACCCTTTCAAGACAAGACTGTTTACTGTACCAAATCAAGACCAAGCAGTAAACCTAACTATGCCAATTGGCAATATATTTCTACTCTAATATCAAAATACAATTGTTTGGCTAAGATATCAACTGCAATTGGTTTATATGAATTGGAAATTGAAATTTAATCTCAATATGTGCTAAAAAAATTTGTGGTGTATTATTAAAGTTCCTAAATCAATCCAGTGCAAAATTCTGACAACAAGACAGGTGACACTTAAAGAAGCTTGGTCTGATTTTTCAAATTTTAATGTTCAATGTCATATGAAAGATGACCACTCAAGTGGTCTAAATTTCAAATTTCAGCATAATCGGTCAAACCGTTTTGATTATATGGGCAAATTTGTATTTCAGAGCTGCCTATACGTTACTATGTAAAATTAATTATGGTTACCATAATAAGACACATTTTCATTTATATCTCCAAAACCAAACATAACTCAGCCATGAAATTTGACATGGCTTGTGAGAAAAATATGAGCAACATTTTGATACCAAAATCTCAAAAAGTTTGAAAAAATGTTGAGGCAATCGGACCAGGCTCCTTTAAATTGCTGATACTTTAGGACCCCCAAGTAACCACAAAACTCCCATGAAAGACATCTGATATCATTGTCAGTTATAAGAAATTTAAGATTTCACTTCTTTTCAAGTAATAATTTTTTTCCTAAAAAGAAGACATAGAAGACATGCTTGTTAAATAATCTGAATTTTTTTCGTGTCAGACCTAAAGATAACTTTTGGGTTAGATCGAGAAGAAACTCTACATCTTACCTCCGTAACCTTGCGAACATAAATGATTTGACCAGATAGTGTTTAAATTTTGGGGAATATTAATGTGGGAAATTTGTTTCTTTATCCTCGAAAATGATAAAAATTTGGAAAATTTTACTTCTATTAGGGAGTGCATCAAATTTCTAGAATTTCCAATGCTTAAAGCTACAACTCATCATCGACCTGCCGCCTACACACATAAACCCCAGAAATGACTGATGGAGATATAATGATGGCAAAATATTGACACAATTTGCCAGGAGTATTGAATACATTTACATGTTTTTGTATAATCAAATGCTTGTTATGATTTGAGAATTTATTCATAATACTGTGATTTTACATTTACGTTCACTTGGCAGTGTCGTTGACGTCTTTGGTAACTTGAAATATCTAAATAATAAAGCTATAAAATCATGTGAGCATGCTGAATTATCGTTCAAAAAAAAAGACTTTTACCCTAACCATTTTTGTCAACATAGTGCATGTTGGGTCAAATTCAAACCAATTTCTCTAAAAGGGTGATTATATTTCCAGCAAAGCACTTAAAATATCATATTCTCCTTCTCATATTTCTTACACAGCAAAGTCAAGATTAAGGCTGATTTAAAATACATTTTTCTTGTAACCTGTTAAAAGTCAAACCAAGATAATGTATTTTTGCAAAAATTATATTGATTTTTTCTATTGAAGCACACATTTTTCCCTGAAAATTGCGTTCCCCAAACAAAGTGCACGAGTTCATTACTGGCATTAAAGACATGGCGTAGGTACCAGACCACACAGAGGACGAATAACGGTGCACGATGTTTTTTAAGGCTACCAGTTGAATCTGAAGTTTTATATCGTTTCTCATCATTGATAAGATGAAAACAAAAAAAATATCTTGATGAATGATGGTTAGAATCCAATGATATATGGTTTGGAAAAAAAAAAACCGCAAGCTTCAGTGACCAAACTCACCTCATCTTGATCCTTAGGTCTGCACTACTGGTTTGTACAGTGCAAAAAATTAAATTAGCAACTTTAAAAAATTAACCTTGAGGGTTTTAATGTTCATAACTTCGGTGTTTCTCAGTCAATTGTCAGAAATAGGGTGTCAAATGAAAGCTGACATTCCAGCACTTGTTCAATTACGTTTGCGAGTACCGTATTGGCGCACGAGCCATTTTTTTCGATGTGAGGCGATACTTTTTAGGGAGTCTTTATATGAGGACACACATTGATGTCTGCCAACCAATACAGTTATCAGTGGCTGATCCAGGATTTAAAAAATTTGTTGGTTTAAGGGGGGATGGGGGTTAGGGGAGCTGAGAGGGTGTTTGTAACCCCGAAATATTCCACATTAGACTAATGTTGTAGGATTTTGCCAAATTGACAGGGGACTGGTAACACCACTGGTTTTTAACCCATGCACATAGTGCCTGGGTTTATCTAACCATGATCATGTCTATCGGTCTATCTATCTATCTATCTATCGTCCAACTTTCGTAAAT
>JXSR01S061202.1:47876-69141 GCA_000969725.1 Ophiothrix spiculata | reverse complement strand
TTTGTAAATACCAGGGACTTAATGCTGCCACACAAGTTCCGTTTCCAATTTCCCAAGATAATTTGCCTGTATTCACCCTAGTCATGCCAGCCTCTGCAGGGCCTGTGCCATACGGAGGAATGAATGCAGATTTTATTACAAGAATGAGATAGAGACTAGCATCACCCAAAAGTTACACCGTGTTTACTTCTGATACACCTGTCCGGTGTGTTGTAAACATCATCATTGTTTGCGGAATTCTCAACACATGCTTGATAGGCATCATAACACCTTTGCATTCCGCACATCACAGCCTTACATAGTATAGTAGCAGATTCCAACCTGGGGTACCACAGACACGGGTACAAGATGCCAACTGGTTTCAACACCTTTTTTTCCGTCTTCACTGGTAATATTTTGGTTTAACTGTGTGAATGTGAATGTGATTGAGTGAAATGTGCTTGATATCCGCACACTTGATATCTCATCACGAAAAGTTAATTTGCGAGCAACGGTTGATATGTAATGGGATAATCACTCTATTAACAGCCGGATCAAGCTTGTGATCCGAGACTTCTATGATTGCAATGTATGCGTATAATTGAATTGGTTCTAATTGCTGCTGGCAAATGAGAGATTGTTTGTTAAGCAATCGTGGTGTTCAGGATTATTTCCCATAAATTGGGCAAGCTGCATTTTCATCCAAAATTATCAAGCCTCAGTCAAAACAACAGGAAAAGAGCTTAACCGTGGACATCTAAACAATATTAGCATTGCATTGCTGTCAGAAAGAAGTTTCCTAAAGAAAGAGATATTTTATTGAAATTCCTCTCAAACACCAAACACCAATAATTATACAAAAGGCATATAAATCTACCATGTACTACAATCCTGAATGATGGTAATTCCTACCTGGGTGCAAATTTCTCCCAAATTGATGCGTGAGACCTACCGATTTGTCCGACTTGACTTCCCCAATTTTAACATCAACATGAGGTCTTTATTTTCAGATTGTCTCATAATGAGAGACTATTTTTGAATGAAAATATCCAACATTTTGTGGTGGGTCGTTACCATCTACTATGTACCACAAGCACATAACATACATAATTCATACTTTCTTTAGATGGGAAATGGCAAACTTCATTTATTTTTAAAAATGACTTCTCTATAATATCAGTGTAGTGTGCATTTAATTTAGGTGAAAAAAGAATTTTGGGAGAAGAGAATGTCAAAATTCACCTCTACATAAATGAAACAAATAAAAATGCACATGAAGGCAAAACTGGGGTCGGTACATTAGCTGATACCACTTATCTGACACAAGTTATTTTAGTTTTAATTGACAATATATTTAGGTATGACAATTTTTATGTGTTTTGTTACAATTATTTCCTTTTAATTAATCGGTTGAAAAGATTCATTGAAAACTGAGATTTTCTAAAAAAATTCCCGCGGTAATTAACAGCCTCGTTCATTTTTTTTTTATTTTCGTTGACCATGAGCCCCGTGTGATATATAAGTAAAGTACAAACAACTACGATACTTTGGCGATCTCACGACTCTGCGTGCCCTGTGTGATATCAGTATATCTTTGTTCTATCTTTGTCGCAGTCGCTTAAAATATCAGCCTGTGGCAGCGTTAAAAAGTCCTGTAATTACTTTGTTAACGACTGTGAATAAAGTTTAATGACAAAAGAAAGAAGAACCACGATGTACGTGGCTGACGAAAGTTGTGTATATTTTGATATATTAAATTCATTAACTGATAAACTTGATAGTAATCAAGATTTCAATTGTCATTTAAGCACCTTGAAATTTATGAATACGTATTTTGGTGATCTTACAAGCCTAATAAATATGTGTCAGATAAGTGGTATCAGCTAATGTACCAGCCCAGCAAAACAGGGTTTGGTATGTTTTTAATAAAAAATAAGTAAAAAAGGGGAAATATATACAGTTATATTTCCTGACATTATCGTGCCTATTCTTTGTCCTGCTATTATCTTTGACCACAAAAGTTGGATATCAAACACATTTAAAAAACACAAAGTGCAGGGAGCATCTATAGGTTAACTTGATAAACTTCAATTAAACAATGATACATTCTTATTTTCTTATTCTATTTCTTCTTTTTTTATCCAAATATACATTTCAGTCAATTTCAGCAGTCTTATCATTTACTTTATCTCATTTTTTAAACTTCGTCCTTTTCAACTACCAAAATATCTCACGATAATAAAGTTGCGTGTGAAAACGTAACGGTATTTCCCCTTCACCTGTACAAATAGCTGCAAATCACACGGCTGGCCTCCTTCCCGTAACTCTTTGATACGCAATAATAAAGTCAACATGTCCGGAATGCTCGGGGCAGACAATTGGTATTCCTGGCTAATTGTTGTCCTCTCGGAAACCCTTAGATGACATCAACATGCTAATCATGAGGAATTCAACAACCTTTGACTACTGGATCTAATACGACGCATCCATACAACAGTGCCTCACATTCCGCGCATTCTACATTCTTTCCCTTCACAGTACAGGTTGGTTTAGAGCCATTCATTCCACTTTACTTGGTTGTAACACGCAACATTATATTGCAAATTTCCCACTTATTGTTTATAAGTAGCCTATGTTGTCGCCAAATGTTTTAAAATATTTTAATGACTCAACAAAAACATCAATATCCAGACAAATCCTATTAGATTCAATATCAAAAGGTATTTTAGGGCTGGCTATGTTTACACGCAAAAACAACAACAGTTGAAATATTTCAGTATGTTGATACATGTTCGATTTTACAAAATAACTTTAAAGCTTCAATCTTATAATACAAGATAGTAAATTATGTTAGAAAATGGACTGTGTTATGATGCATCACACAATAAAATGTGGTTTTTTTTTCCTTGATATATGTTTAGTCAATTCTAGGGTTGGCTATGTTTACACGCAACAACAGCAAAAGTATAAATGTTTCAATATGTTGATATGTTCGATTTTACAAAATAATTTTAAAGCTTCAAACTTATAATACAAGGGCCAGCGTAATGGTGGATTGAAAGCTCCCAAGGTGAGCAAATATTCTTGTTGTGTTAAAAACTATTTATTATATTATAATACAAGATAGTAAATTATGTTAGAAAATGGATATGTTATGATGCATCACACAATAAAATGTTTTTCCTTGTTATGTTCAGTCAATTCTACCTCACAATCAATTAAAAATTAGTATTGAAATTATTAGATTGTTATTTTGTTAAGTTTTGATCTTGTGTAGAGTACACTTTCAGTCATTGTAACTGACAAAATCTAAAAAAATGCCCCCTGCAGCAAAAAAACTTTGTGCACATTGCCTGTATATAACTTTTAATAAATACTTGTAAAAATAATGACAACATAAGTATTGTTTTTTTGTTACATTATAAATATTGCATATCTGACAAAGCATGAACATGGCTTTCAATATGCAGATGCTTTTGAAATGGAAATCAAATTTCACAGTGGTTTGATGAAATGTATTTCCAGGTATGTCGTACTCCCTAATGTATGCTCTCAACACAATGATGATTTCTGTTTCTTGAATAAATCCATGGGGAAGTGACTACCCTACGCCCAGGGATATCAACTGCTCAGAACAATATAACTGCCCATTCAGTGAGCATTCAAAAAATCACAAAGATAAGCATTGATGAAAACGATGACATTTAAAATATTATGTAACAAATTTGGAAAGACAGGAATTCACTTGGAAGACCAAATGGTATTTTAAAAGTGAAAATAAAGTTTTCTTCATTCACATTTTGTAGTTGTGTATCATATTTACATGTTTCTTTAAAGATGTCTTTAACTTTTTTTTGCAAAATTCCAGATGATTTGTATTTCTGTATCATTATGGTAAAAATATTCTTAGCAAACAGCCACAGCAGCCATTGATACCTGAATATTGCATATACGTATGCTGTCTGAGGTTTCTTAGTAAAATATTCATAAGATACAGTCAACCAAATCAAAACATAAACACATTTAGCATTGAACATAACCCAACAAATCAATTGTAATGAACTTGTTTCTCTTTTCTCCATTACTGAATAATTGTTTTCCTTATCATTTGGAGACTTGTAAACTCGTTATGTGAAATTAATTTCTGCAGGAAATGTTTATAGAGTAGTAAGTGTTGATCAAAGTATTTTTATTTTTATTTTTAGTACCGTAGTATCCGTTCTAGTGGTCCCGTTCTTTGGAATTCACTTTCAAAAGATCTTAAGAATTCTCCTTCCGTGAAGTTGTTTCGACGAAATTATAAATACAATTTATTAACATTATACAACAAATGAGTTTTGAGCATGTCCTTGTCTTGTCGTTTTGTCTTTCCTTTAGTTATATGACTTTATTATTTTATGTTATATACTGTTCTGCATATCATTTTTATTGTTTATAAAGGGATGGGCTATTTACCAGCCTTATTGGCTCTCAAACCCTTTCCTCCATAATGTTTGTTTCTACTTTGGTGTTTATTGTTTGCTAAATTATGTTTTTAAGATGTCTATTATTTTTGATGTTAAGTGTATTTTATTATGTTTGTTTATGAAAATAAAATTGATACTTGATACTTGATATAAATCCAAAAGTACTGAATCCTACAAAATTTCTACAGTAGAAAATGAAGAAAAAAATGTCAAAGTACAGATGCATCACAACCGGAAGAAATATATATACACGGTTACCGGAAGATATATTTACGAGGCAACGTCTTGGTATTGCTAAACAATGGATTGGGATGTGAAGGGTCTCGGGTTCAAGTCCCACATTCAGATATGTGTTAATATAGGGATTTATGATACAGTAAGATGCAAAGAGAGACTTTTTGGCCTTAAGCGGGTTAGGGTTATAAAAAAAGGACACTTTGGCCATAGACCTTCAACAGATTTAATGGTTTAGCTTTTACCTTATACTTGTGTTAAAGGTGCAATTCATGATTTTGATGTGCCCTCTTTTCTAGCTAAATTAAAAGAAGAGTACAACATAAATATATACTGAAAATTTCACTTGATTCCGAACGTTCTTTTCCAAGTTAGAAGCTTTTCAGCATTTTGAAAATCCCCATAGGCTACTGTGTTGTAATTACTGTCAGGGCCCTGACAATAATTAGAAAATGACACAATTACTCACGTTTCTTAAAAATGCAAGCACATATGAAAGAATGGTTTGGGGATCGTAACATATACCACTTGAGGATTCTTATAAGCTAAAAAACTCAAATTTGATAGTGGTGACCTTGAGGGTGAAAAGTGGATCATGAATTGCCCCTTTAATGACAATGATCAAAGAAGGATGGTTGCTCCAAAATCCATTTTGCCAGACTTGTTTTTATTTTTAGATTGGCATACATTGATATTCTGTGTTTACATCTAGTCATAGAGCCAATTAAAATGAGATATACTTGATAATACAGACTCAGTGACGAGGTAATGTTTCATAGTAATTAACTGACGTTATATGTGTTATACAGCTTGTTTCTAGATTATATTTCCATCAATGAGAGAGAGAGAGAGAAAATATTTTAAAAGCTTTTTATGACTGAACAATATCTCAAATACCATTAGATGATAATAGTATATCCCTGCATTCAACCACGCATTGGTAAATGATTAATTTGCAAATATAACCTGTAAGTGTTTTTAAAGCACATATTGTTTCTGATTTTAAGATGCTGAGAGTTTGTCAACAACATTCTGTAGTTTTTGCAGTTTACTCAAGAAATTTAACATTTTGATTAAAACTTACCTATTTTGTTGCCAAAATCATCCACAGTCAGGACAATACATGAAAAAAAAAAGAACAAAATAAACAAAATTTAATTACAGTGATTCCATTCAAGTTTGATGGTACATTAAAATGTTCATAAAGGTCAATACATACTTCTTATGGGCTACCAAACATTTGGTGCATCAAGTCTTTGTCATCTTATAATCTGATATATAGTTACAATGTATTTCCTATTAGTAACGGAGGCTTGGTGATGAAAAATCAATACCCCACCAAATTTTCTTTGCTTGGTGATTTTCAACACCAATCATCCGTTATTGATTAGAACATGCATTGGAATTGATGTAATAACAAAGACTTGTTGCACCAAATGTTTGATAGCTCAAAATAGTATGATTTCGCCTTAATTCGACTTCAAATAATGATCAGACATACCGTATCCACTCGTCCAATTCAACTCTTGATTTTCTGAATGTATATCACTTTTTCCTTGAGTTATGTCATACCAGTGTGCAAAACTTGTTCAAATACTTTGGAGATATTTTGGTTAGAGAGTACATGATGATTTGTGGATTGTTTTGAAGTGAGGGTATCTATTAATTTAAGCAATACTATAAAGTTTAAAATAAAGCCCCCTGTCAACCATGACGTTGATTTTTTTAGCTTATTGTGTTTGTTTTTGGTTGATATTACTACCCTCCAAACAATTCGGCTTAAATATGCTTGCTTTTTCTGTTATGTCTGTTGAATTAAATTTGGGATCACAAATTTAATTCAATGTGTATTAGTATAGGAAAGCATACGTGCTTTCTATCCATATTTCAGTGACAAAAAAGTTTTTGACAAAATACACTTGGAAATGCTTTTAGTCACATTCCTTCATTTTAGACTGTTTATACTAAAAACATTTCTAATCAAAATCTTAAAGTATTGCTTTAAAGATGTTTGTCAGATGGCAAGTAGATGAGTGGATAGAGTATAATATATTGACGGTTTTATTTGAAAATATCTGGTTTTTTCCTAAATATTCCTTGAACAATCCCTCAGAACGGCTGAACAAAAAAAGTGTTTTTTTCTAATTTGATTTATATAAATAAACAAGATCTGGGAGCAAGCAACCAGACTTGCACATATTTACAAATACCGCAAGCACACCTTCAGGTGAATAACCAAGACAACAACTCATCCGTCTCTTTATTATAACCTTCCACTTGTTACGTTATAGCTCACTAAAAATAACCCCGACGGAATTGAAGCTGTAAAAACACTGAATGATTGATAAAGATCAATATAACAGCATACGAATTTTAACCAAGCCGTCTTGTTTATGACAATATTGCCATGTATGCATTGCATAAGATATCAGTTGCAATGAGCAACAGATTTACAACTCAATTATGTCATTTATTTTGCATATAAATAGCTATATTAATGCAAATTGAGCAGCGTATGAATTTCAGATTTCTATCGTACTCGAAACTGATTTGAAAACACAAGTCGAAACAACGTTTTTAAAAACAAGTTGTTTCATAAAATTATGAGTCTCAATTTTTTGCAAAGGTTTTTGTGACTTGCAACTACGTGAGCAAATTGTGTTATTTCCTGTTTTTAAATCAACTGTTTCAATAAAATGTAAAGGTTGGTATCAACAATCATGATGCGTCTGGTGAAAGGTATTTCATCTCAGCAAAATCTGAACTTGAGATTTTAGTACTGCAGACAGATGTATTTAAAAAGATGTCAAATGGGTATAAGGTACACTTAATTGCTGAAATAATAAGGAGACATATGTATTGCCCAATATATAGCTCTTGCTCAGAGCTGTCCACTACCCTCTGCAGAGAATCAAAGTGTGCTGAAAGTGTGCCTTCGCCCAGCCAGCGCCCTACGCGCGCTGGCTGGGCTCATTGCTGGGTCCGTGGGAGGGGCGGTCTGTGGGAATGGTACCTTCGCCCAGCCAGCGCCCTACGCGCGCTGGCTGGGCTCATTGCTGGGTCCTTGGGAGGGGCGGTCTGTGGGAACGGTACTAGTTCTACCCAATATATTTCTTTTGGCAGTTTCTCACTTTTGAGACAAAAATCTTAAAAGAGTAGAAAAGAAGAACATCACTAAACTTTAGATACTTTCAAAGTAAAGCAGCATAAATCTGTTGATTTTAACTTAAAAGAAATTGTTACCCAGGCTGACAAATATACCTTTCATTACAATGGGTCACAATTGAAGTCCTTCCTTACAATAATCATATTCAACCTTTAATACATCTTTAAAGGAGCATGGTCCGATTGCTTCCCAACTTTTTTTCAAACTTTTTGAGATTTTGGTACCAAATGTTGCTCGTATTTTTCTCATAACCCATGTGAAATTTCACGGCGGAGTTATGTTTTGTTTTGGAGATATGTATGAAAATGTGTGTAATTATGATAACCATGATTAATTCTACACAGTATCATATAGGCAGCTCTGAAATACAAAATTGTCCTTAAAATTAAAACGGTTTGACTGATTTAGCTGAAATTTGAAAATTAGACCTCTTGAGTGATCATCTTTCATATATGTCATTGAAAAGTAAATTTTTAGAAATCAGATCATGCTCCTTATATTAAGCAAATTGTTTTTGTACAAAGCGGAAATGTTTATTTTACAGTGCCCACATGGCTTCAATTTGTGCTTCACATTGCCATAATTCTAATTAATTAAAAAGTGTTTTACACAACTCAATCTTGCCAAAGTAGGAGTAAAATCTACTTGAATAGTCAACTACTATCTGTGACTTCTCAGACTTCTGCAACCCGAGGCTGATTCATAATTACGCACCAAAAAGGTACCAATTTATGCCTTGTATATACTCCAAAAATCATTTTATGATATGATTTATCGCTGACCTATTTTGGAATGGAATAGTGAGGCAATGAATAATTCCATCCATGCATTACGCATACGAATGCGGTTCCGCAGCCATCCTGTCTGCAACACCCTGTAACGGCCCGCCTCGGGAATAACAACATAAGATAGCGACGATAACTACAGTCAAGACACCATGGACCCCTTTTGCTCAACTATAAATGCACATTGATGAGCTAAATACTCAAACACATATTTCTCATCTATAGTTTTTAAATTTAGGAGAAATTGACTTTTTATTTTGATAATAAGCAAAGAATTAATAGTTTTACACCACATGTTGTATTAATTATGTATGAACAAAAAGAGTGTATGAACAAAAACACAAAGAGTGATATCATCTCGTAAGTTTTAATGTCTTATTTCTAATGAAGTCATGCTAGCATTCCTTAAAACACATAAATACAGGGTGATCCTACTGCATGCATGTGTGATCAAATTTGATATTCTAATTTGCCATGCACTCTGCATTTCCTTGTTTTGCGAAATTTAGTTTAGCTTCATCTGGTGACAACCTCTTGTAAAAGCCTCTTAGAATTTTGCATGGAAACATGATAGAATTCTTTCTTGCATTGAATTTTACATTACTACATAGAGCCACATTGTTTGATGCTTATGTTTGAATAACTTAAGCTTTAATGTCTTAACCTCTTGTAAAAGCCTCTTTTTTGCATGGAGAATTTTGCATGGAAACATGATAGAATTCTTTCTTGCAATGAATTTTACATTACTACATAGAGCCATTTGATGCTTATGCTAGATGCTATTCCCCAAGCAAAGACAACAAAATTTGGTTTAATACTCCTCTAACGAGACACAAATGGGAAAATCATTATTGAATGTAGATTAAGAGGATTAGTTCAATGAGCGTTTTGCACTGACGACCTGCATCTTGACTCACGTGCGCCCAGGCGGGGGCGGCCGCGATTTAGTAGAAGCTAGTAAATTTAGGGCTAGGGATTTCTAAAACGCATATTTAGGATGGTTTTTTTGGTCTTTCTATTGGCACATTAATATTGAAAATGTTACAAAAATCATATTTTTACCTTTATTCAAATAATAACAAAAGTGCTCCTATAATAGTGATACACTTTATTGTATATTATTCTAAATTCGCTGGGGTTCACGCATGAACCCCATTCATGAGTAATTTTAAGTTTATTCGATGCACTTTTTTTAACATAATGAAATTTACACGAGCGACACTGCGGAAGGTAACTCGATCAAATATGGTAGTGAAGAGGCATGGCCACTGTCGTCTGCGTGCGCCATACCAAGTTGAAGCACTTGAGGCCATGGGGAAATACCTACAATGAGCAACCCTTTAGAGCATCAATTTATAGTCTGCACACACTTTTCTAAGCGCTATCATTTTACTCTACATAATAGGGCCATTAAAGCTATGGGGCTCATTTAAAGAGGTTTGGTAAAGGGAAAATTAACTCATACATTTTAAACATGTCTTCATTTCCTGTTATTTATGTCAGAAGATGGGATCAGGCAGAGCACAGTTTGAATAATATTCATATCCTATATTCCACATTGGTTTCTAAGAAAAAACAAATCTTTAAAAAGTATTTTGTACTCAAAGTTTGAATACCCAAATAACCTTCAGGTGCTAAAATACCATTTGTATTTTCAATTATCATTTCAGTGATAAAATGATAATCAAAGTATCAAAATTAGACAAGACAACATGGTAAGAAAAAATTTAAGATAAACAAAGTAATTAAAAGAACCATTAATTAAGTGTGATATAACAATCATGAGTAACATAATCACTCATTACATCCAATTGACATTGCAGCACATGTTATGACAGAACAAGTCACTTTGAAATTGATGTTTCAGTATGTGTAGGTATTACACCATTTAAGCTTGAAGCATTGAAAGTAATAAGACATAAGGCCAAAAAAAAAAGAACTCTGTCTCAGCTTACTTAAGGTCAAAACCCTAAGCGCTATGCGTTTTGGGGTTTTTTTTAGTAAAAAATGGCTACGCAGATGCGGAAATACCCCCTAATTTTTTTTTTATTGCATTTTTCGGCCACTATTTTTTTTTTCGCGGCCGCTTCGCGGCCGTTTATTTAACTTTTTTTTCTCTCGATTTAAGAAAAAAATAAAAAAGCAAAAAATCTCCTGAAAACCTAAAAAAAAAAGAAGAAATGCGGTAAAATTCGATTAAATATGGCTTATAGTGAAAACAGCATACAATGAATGAATGTTACTATCTAAAAGTGTATTTGGTTAATTTGGTCAAAAAATTATTTTGTCACCGAAAAATGAATAAAGCATGTGCATGCTATCCTATATAAATGGAATTAAATTCAGGATCCCAAATTTAATTCAACAAAAGGCCATAACAGAAAAAGTTAAGCATATTAAAGCAAAATCATTTGGAGGGGATTAATGTATTCCCAAAACAAACCAAATGAGCTACACAATTTAAAGTCATGGGTGACAGGGGGCGCCTCATTTTTAACATTTTATAGTATTGCTATAACTTTGCTTTAACAATGCTGGGCTTCTGACACATGTACTTAGTATGTGACATAATCAATGGTTACTTATGTGTACTATGACATCATCGATGGTTACTACAACATGTACTTTGCCATAAACACTGCTTGCTTATGTCACAGATTCTGCGCTTAGGCCAAAAAAAAAATTGTTTGGTTGCCCTCCACCGACCGACCCTATTTTTCAGCCCGACCAAATTTTTTTTTTTATTGATTTTTTTTTTCTAAAAAAATATGCAAAATTACCGAAAACTACAAAAAAAAAGTTATATTTTTGCTTTTTTCGATATTCAACCCTCAAAATGTTTAGGATGTCCTAAATCACAATAAGAAGTATTTGATTGTTTTGATTTGGATGTTGCGAGGGAAGTTGTGAAGGCTGGAGCGGCCGATCGGCCTGGCAGTCCTTGGAAGAGTATTAAATAAAAATTTTAAAAAAATACAAAAAAAAACACGACCGACCGACCGACCCTCTCTGAAAAAAGCTGTGGAGGACAACCAAAGATTTTTTTTTTGGCTGTATGTGTACTAAAATGAAACCCAAGCCTGCACTAAGACAATGAATATTAAAGCGAAGAAACAGCTGATCATTCAGCAAATTACATGGAGCCACAATGTGCTCAAAATACATTTGATCAAAATCTATAAGATTCAAGTAGTTTAAGTCCAAGTCTAACTTTTCCTCTCCTCTCTTTCAACATCTTTCTTCAAATATCACTCATCATGATGTCGCAAAGAGAAAACTTGTTGACAAAAAGATTGTAGGAAGCAAACTTCCTGCGATGCAATCAGATCCTCAGATTTCTATCACTTTATGCTGAACTTTAAGATGAATTTCTGAAGAAAATAAAAAGTGAATGATACTCTTTTTTGGTAAGTCTGCATCAATCCACAGAAAGAGTTTGTAAGCTTATCTTACTTCTGCAAAGCTGTTTATTTTAGTGACACAATAAGATAAATATCACAACTTAAAATCACGTCTAAAGATGTATTTGATTCTTGACTTTTCTTCAAATAATTCCAGGTATAACTGTAAGTGAAATGGTGTAGCAGTGTCTCAAAGAAAAGATAAAAAGCTGTGCATCAGCGACATTTGAAAATCATGACTTCAAAAACAAGTTCATAGAATACATTTGATTCTTGACTTTTCTTCAAATAATTCCAGGTGTAAAGTGAAATGATGTTACAGTGACATACTTAGAGAAAACAAACATTGATGAAAGGTAAGTACTGATCCCCTTCCAATAACCCCTGGGTTAAAGAGTGATGGAACTCTGTGTTCTAGTGTTGATACAGGTGCAGTAGAATGCACCACCCTCAAGATATGGAAATGCTGGAGGAGGAGGATTCAAAGCTTCGTTTAGATTTACGTTGCTTCATATTGTTTTAAGCTAAGCTACAATTTGTGATCTATGCCTAAGCCATGATAATGTGGACATTTTTACAAAGATGTTTTAAAGCTTCATACAGATTTACATTGGTTCATATTGTTTAAAGCTACAATTTGTGATCTATGCCTAAATCATGATAATGTGGACATTTTACAAAGATGTCTTAAAGCTTCATACAGATTTACATTGGTTGATATTGTTTTAAGCTATAATTTGTGATCTATAACTATGCCCTGATAATATGGACATTTACAAAGATGTTTCTTTTCACTAATTATTGTTTTGGGCAGTGTTCAGGCTATTACTTAGCCAGTTGTGGGTTGCTATTTTAGAAACGCTGTTACTTTATGAATTAAGGAAACTTTGCATTGAAATATTAAAATAAGTGAATGAATTTTTTACCGATTCTTATAGTGTTTTGTTTGAGAATTAAAAAAAAAAAAAACTGTGTTGTTATTATTAAGTATAACACGTAGGCCTACATCATAGAAACAGGAGAAAAAAAATCTTTTACAAATTCATATTCATAAAAAACAAGTTTCTTTCTTCTTTCCTACAGTGCATGGTAAGTGTATGAGGTAAAAGATCAATTTCATTGACAACCTTCACATAAAGGATGGAAGTTACGCAGGCAAATTCTTTGAAATGCTTTGCAGTTTTCATTAAGATTGGGTGGATGTTTGGTGCAGTGCAATAGTTCCTTTAGGGATTTTGTAAGATTTAAACTATTACTCGTAATGTTACAAATGTAACAGTATATTTAAGCAAATCCACAATATTGTGAGTGCTGTAAAACAAATTCTAACTTTACTATACGATTTTGATCAGAATTGATTTTGAGTAAAAACAGCCTAAAATGAACTAATGTAACTATCTAAAAGTGTTTTCAAGTGTATTTTGTCAAAAACTTGATTTGTCACAGAAAAATGAATAGTAAGCACATGTGTGCTTCCCTTTACTTGTACATGTGGAATTGAATTCAGAATCCCAAATTGAATTCAAAAAATGACCATAACAGAAAAAAATAAGCATATCTAAGCCAAATCGTTCAGAGGGTATCAATATCTACCAAAAACGAACACAATAAGCTGAAAAAAATCAAAAGTCATGGGTGACAGGGGTGCTTCAATTTCAACACTTTATAGTATTGCTTTAATATAGCAAATAACAACTAAAACCTGCAGAACTAAAAACTTCTACAGGTTTCAACAAAATGAAATGTGAAAATCGTCAAAACTGAAGTGGAACTGAATCAATATGCACTTATTTAATTCAACAATAATTAAATAAGATATTTTGGGAGGCTTAGGCTTAGGGAGGAATATCACAACCTATATTGGCTGATAGGTCTGCGCCTTTGGTCACAAATGGCCTAGTTTAAGGCAAAATGGTTCTGACGATTCCCTTGTTACGGCGTAATAATAATGGCCAGCGCTTTGTATCCACTGGAAAAGGCGCACTATAAATGCCAGAATTATTATCATTATTATTTTCCTCATCAAATGTCAACTGACCATCATGGGAGGGACACGTTGCTTTGAGAGCCCCCTCTAGGTGTATAAAATCCATGCTTGTCCTACGCATAAACCGAGCCACACTATGTATTCAAACATCTCTGGGCTCCTTGGTAACAGCCTATAAACCAATCCCTTGGAATGACACAGCTCATGTTTGCTTGCTAAGATTACCTGGCTTCAGATAATATTTTCTGCAGCTGAAAGGTGTATTACGTTACCACTAAGCCCCTATATGATATGATTTATATTAATTTACCACTAGGGATATGATGATAGCCTGGGCATAGGTTTTGATAACTTCTGGCCTTTGAGTTAGCGGATTCACGCATGTAGAAAACCGATCTGTGTACTGGCCAGATACACGCAACTATCAATCAAGATGTTATTGCTCTCTTTCCATGTTAACATTCCAGTATGAAGTAAGAAAACTAAAAACTCTGCATCATACCAACATAATGAGAAGTAATTGTAACATATTTCATTGAGCAAGCCAAACACGTAAAATAATGTCAATATCATGTCTACCTATTAACTTGGCTACAGGTTAAAAGATAATTATTATATAAATATTTCTGGAACAACACTCACTCTGATATAGTGTCATAAATATAAAAATATAATGGGGGATATGTAGACTACACTAATTAAAAGATAATTATTATATACAGGGTGTCCCAATAAACATTGTGCATGAAAATAGAGCTAAATTTCTCAGAAGTTTTCCAAACTAGCTTCTTAAAAATTACACTACTTTAAAACTCATACCTTTGCCCTCCATCATTAAAAATTTCAAGAAAATCCATCGATGCAAACCATCGGTATCGTTGATTTTGTCAGCTTGTATCATTTTCCTCCTGCACAAGGATAATCCCTATGGTAAAGCATTAAACAACAATATGTTGAAAGGATCTACACATCGTTGACTCTTGATTAATTGACAATGAAGTAAGAGACGGAATACAAGCCTAATGACGACGAACAGGAATGATGTTCTGACTTTGAAGACTTGAAAACAAGTAAGAAGGTGTATCAAGAGAGACAATTTGAAGGACATAAGGAAGCTAATGACTTAAATTGGACAAGTGATGAAAGCTGCACTTTTATGTTTTTTAAGAGCTATTCTATATACGAAAACGCAAAATATCATGTCATCAATTTACACGATTTATAAACACATAAAAACAGTTCATAATTTTTGGAAGCATTGTGGGCAATCAACCTTATTCAAAGATATCTTGTTACAAGCGTCGTAGGGTTTTTGCAATTTTACGCAATTTGCTATTTTAAAATCTAACCCTAAATAAGTCAACTTTCTGTTGTTTCTGGTGAATTTTATGAATAAAAATACTATTTATCTTCGTTTAATTGATCATACCGAAAGCAGCATTAAAGGCGAAAACAAAGACAGCTGTTGCATTACATGTAAAATATTTATGTTATCTTAAAGTAGTGCATTTTGACTTGTGATACATGCGCCATATTAAAGGCTTTGACTAAATTACCTTTTACACTCTCTTTATTAAAACAAAAAAGAAGAAATACATTCGAAATGCACTGAAAAATTGCGAATTTGGCGCTTTATCCTAATATTTTGTCATGTATATGGCGCATTTTAGAACTAGTTCAGAACCCTCGGTAAAAAGTATGTAATGGATGCATATAAAAGTGTACTATTTTATAAATTGTATCTATAATTTTTATTAAAGAAATAGAAAATAAAATAATTGGTGTATAACTTCAAGAAACAGAAAGAAAAGACACGTAGCTAGATTATCTTTATATGATCATTTATTGAAGAATATAAAAAAGGTACGCTTTGACCAATTACAATGTTAATTATTCAAGAGTCAAAGTTTTGTATAACATTCTTAACTGCAGGATATCCCATTGTGCAAGATGAAAATTATACAAACTGACAAAATAAGTCATATCTTTAGTTTACATCGACGGATTATTTCTAAATTTTAAACAATGATGGACAAAGGCATTGACTTTAACTTGATATAAATTTGAAGAAACTAGTCTGACAAACTTCTGAGAAAATCAGCTCTATTTCCATGCACAATGTTTATTGGGACACCCTGTAGATATATTTCTGGAATATCCCCCACTCTGATGAAGTGTCATATATCTGCAAATAGCAGACAAAGATCCATACAACTGATAGTTTTAATTATAGAATTCTTTTGAATCAGCTTCCTGTCTCTCATTTGATAATGTTGTTTGAAGAGAACCTTTGACATAGATTACAGCTCACGTATCCAGTCTACAACGAGAGACAAACTTTGACAATGCTAACTGAAAGAGACCTACTGTGATTTTCTCCGATTATGGAGCATATTTCAATACGCCGTCTTTACACACATCGAGCATACCTATTATAACGATGTGCGTAAAGTACAACAACAAATGTACTTTTCAGACATTCAGCAATATTTACATGGCGATGGATTCCGAATTAGTAGAAGATTACTGCATATACATGCAAAGTGGCCAAACAGATGAGTAAAATTGTCATTTAAATGGTTTGCAAAAAGTTGCTGTAAATCAAAAGCCTGCATTTTTTGATATCAAATATTAACCATTGCATAAATTTTTTACCAAGTTAATGTCTACCATATTGGTCTAGTCTTTGTTTAAGACCCTCGGTAATGCCCACAGACCAACGAGCGTTCGGTGCTTGCCATCAGCGAAAGTCACCGGGAACGCAGCAACCGGTCTTTTAAACAAATGACAATTTTGTATACTTATTTTTTATCAATTTAATTAATCTAATTTTAGGACCTTGAAATCCCTGTTATAAATTCTTAATCTAAATTTGGATTTGCAGCTATTAACAATCAGTTATCTTAGGTTTTAATCAAGGTAATTAAGAGAATATTTTTGGATTCAATAATTGTCAACGATCCATATAAATAAATATCCTTCTTATGTGAAAAAACCCTCATCCTTGTGATTTTTCAACTCTCAATCTATTACAACTCTAAGGAAACAACTTCACCCTTCGACACTTAAAGAGTAGTGAAAAAGTATCAGATTAGAAGAGAAAAAAATAAAAACAAACAACAACAACAAAATAAAACAAACTTTATTCCTAATCTCATAAATACTGTTTTGGCTTTCATTGGGCAAACCTAATTCTTATACTTATAACTAGGAAGCTCCTGTGCAATGAACTTGGAAGGTTACAAGCCTCGAGCTAACCCAGATCAGTTACCAACACTTCTGCTCATTTTTGTAACTAAATTAATGAAAACAAAGAGTCAAGTTGATAATTAGACCTTTAGAGCCTCAAGAAATTCCTTTAACTTTAAACTGGCATATCAAGTATGGTTAACATCACTGTTCTTTCAGTAAATTTGGGTAAAGAACCGGGGAAAGCCCCCGGAAAGCTTCATAACAAATATGAAAATTAACTTTTAAAAAATACCTTTTCTTTCACAAACTTGGAAGGAAACGCTTCCTATAAAAGTTACACAAATTTGTGGTGTATTTTGCATGCAAACAAAACAGTGTAGCTAGTCTGCAATATTTGGACTAACAAGAAGACCTCCAGGGACAATTTAACTTGTCACATAAGGTATCGCAGACTCAAGATGCGTCTGTCCAAAGAGAAGATTGTGTGTATCCCATCATGCATTGCTCCCTATAGGATTGCTTGTATAGGAAATCATGTGAGTAATTAGTGATAAAATGCCCATAAATCAAAGTTAATTGTTGTAATCTTGCATTTTGGGTATGTTTCATCACTAACTACTCGCATGACTTCCTGTTCAAAATTTCCCATAGGAAGCAATGCATGATGGGATACACACGATATCTTCTCTTCGTCTGTCCGGCCGACCGGCAATATTTTCCCTCTCAATAAACGATTCCGTTTTGCTTTTCTATTTTCTTATACATCATTGTTATCTGTGAAAACAGTGCCAGTCCCAAAGTGACTAGCATGATGTGGAGACTCACATAGACATGTGAAATAATAGTATATACTAATAACAAACATGTATGGAAAACAGGACAAAGTTACAAAATGCAAAATGGCTCAGGGCAGATGCAAGTATTTTTTAGACTGATGCTAAGCTCACACGGAAGGCATTTATAAAGTGGGTAGATGGGATGAGAGATGTTCAACAAGCATTTGGGATCACTAGTCTCTTCCGTAGGTTTCAAGTTCATATACACTATTTTCATATATCTCATTGGCGTGCCCAGGGAGGGGGGGGGGCATTTGGGGGCTGAAGCCGCCCTGCCCCCCTGCAAGATTGTAAAAATCATGTAAAAGCAGCCTGTTGTTAGTTAATAAGCTTTCCTACTCAGCCCATCTCCAAATCGGCAAAGCCCCTTTAGCCATTCTCCATTTAGAGATCAAAATACAAGGCAATCCACTGAAAATCTGACAATCAAAATTAGCAGCAAATCAATTTTTAAATTACTGATTACTATAGTGAATGATAGTAAATGTGATCAATTAACCATAATTAATTGCACTTCCCGGCAGAATTGACCTTCGAAACTCGACAAATTTTGACCGTTTCATCATATTTTTACTTTAGAAGCTATTTATTCAAAATATTCATTGTGACTTTCTGCTAATTTTGCCAGAGCAACCTACATACTCATAGCCTATCTTCAACATGGTGAAAGAGTTTTAACATTGCAATCCAATTAGCAGCATCTATCTCTTCGTATCTTTTAATTCTGACCTGATTTCAGCTTTTAAAGGGGCAATTCATGAATCACTTTTCACCCTCAAGGTCACCTCTATCAAAATTGAGTTTTTTAGCTTAAAAGAATCGTCATCTGGTATATGTTTTGATCCCCAAACCATTCTTTCAAATGTGCTTGCATTTTTGAGAAAAGTGAGAAAATGTGTCATTTTCTAATTATTGTCGGGGCCCCAACAATAATTACAACACAGAAGCCTATGGGGATTTTCAAAATGCTGAAAAGCTTGTAACTTTGAAACGAATAGTCAGAATCAAGTGAAATTTTCAGCATATATTCATAATGTACTCTTATTATTATTTAGCTAGAAAACAGGCAATGTATTTGTCACATCAAAATCATGAATTGCTCCTTTAAGATGTAGCATTCAAGGTATAGAACCCATTTCCCACCGTCAAGATAAGGTACCTTTCAAGATAAGGTACCTGTGCTATTTACTTAGCGACCCACAGTCTGCCTGATCTAGTTCCTTATTTGGGTGTGTGTGGTCAGACTTCCTTAGGGCTTTGTAGGCTCCTAAGGAAAAACGCTCAAGATGAAATGTACAGTAAAAACTCTGCTCCCAACGGTGCTTTACTTTCATATATACTAGTTGAACGCTTTCCAGTATAATTGTTGTCTTTTTTCTCTTTGAGCAAAAATCTTCCTAACATCGCAACCACAGAAATAAAACTCATCATTTTTACTTTGAGATATCTTGCTAACTCTCCGCTTCACTCATCATGAATTGCACTATTTGAGAACTTTTTGCTAAGGGCAATATTCCAGATTTTGGAGCCAAACCAAAAACATACATGCTATATGTTTGGTTATACAGCATGCAACAGAGAAAGGGTAATGGTTCCAATGATACACTCTAGCATTTTTTGCAGGAGTTTGTAAAAAAAAAATTGTAAAACCTTTATTGACAAGACTTTTGCACTTTCTTTTCTGTTAGCATGTTACCCCTAAGTTGTGCTAATTAGTGCTAACATAACAGTGGAAGCTTACCCTTACACCTTTAAACAACACATAGTACCAGTATTGTGTGTATAACCCTACCATAATTATGTATTTCTACTAGCTTGGAGAGAATTGCAATCTTTTTGTATTTTGTTCTTAACATGTGATTGGTGTTTTTTAATAAGGGCACAAGCCGATAAGAGCATTTTTATTTTGGGCATTTAGAGCTTATTAGCAATATTTAGTTAAAAGAAACTACTTGAAAGTTTGTCTTGATATTTGTAAATTGCATTTATTCAAGATTGGGTAGATGCACTTTAAAGAGTCTTTACACTGCTATAGCATTTCCTATCTTCTGAGCTAGCCGAGTTAGGCGAGGCATTTTAGAACACATTCTGCTCTATCAATTAAACTGACAACAACAGGTTTGGTTTATACTACACTCTTAGAAGGCCGGGATCAAATTTTTGATCCTTTTTTGGGATCATTTTATTTTGATCCTTTAAGGATCACTTTTGATCCTTTAAGGATCACTTTTGATCCTTTTACGGATCAATATATACAAAAGGATCAAATTCACCAGGATCATTTTTGATCCTTTTTTAGGATCATTTTATTTTGATCCTTTTTGATTACAATATCAAAGTTTTGATCCGTATTTCTGGATTACTTTGATACGGAGAGGATGAGCTCACATTTTGATACCGCGTTTGGATGCAACATCATGTTTTGTTTCATATTTGAGTACCGTGACCCCATAACCGCTACATAGCGGGGAATGTATGGTGTAACATGAATAAATACATTGATTTCATCAGACAGTGCCGTGGTCGAGTGGTTAGAGCATTGGTCTCTTAATTACCAGCAGGTATAAGTGGCGTGGGTTCAAACCCTGCTAGGGTCACTTCAGTGTGATGTTTTTATGCAGATCTTTTTATAAGAAATATTTGATCCTTTTTTCGGATCAAAAATTGTGATCCTTTTTATGGGATCATTTTGATCCTTAAAGGATAAGCTCATATTTGATACCTAAAAAGGATCAAAATTGATCCTTTTTGTCTCATATTTGATACTTTCTTTATAAGAGTGTACAGGGTGGGGCAAGTTGATTGGAAATGAAATACTGATTGGTATGGGCTGGTTTCTTGAATCATCATGGTACCATTTGGTTAATGGTTAATCAGGCTATCTTAGAAGAGGATTTGCTGACCTTTTTCTGATCCATGAGTGTGCATTTGACTAGTCAATTTATTTTAACCTAAACCATATACCACTCTTTCATCTAAGGTTTAAATTTTTTTTTTAAATCTAACTAAATGAGTAACCAACTTAACTAGACTTGAGGTCACATATAAAAATTACCCCTAACCCTTTGCTTATACTTCAAGCAGGATCCAAAGAACACCAAAGTCTCAGTACATTTAAGTCCTTAACCCTAACCTATTTTCTCCTGGGAAATGCCCATTTTCACTCAGCTCAAGATGGGATTTGAACCAACAACCTATCACAACACTGGACTGACGCTG
>JXSR01S061202.1:19467-34214 GCA_000969725.1 Ophiothrix spiculata | reverse complement strand
ATAGCATTGAAAAGTTAATGCAACATATTTGAACAACTGACATCTAAGTCAGAAACAATTTGAAAAATACAATGCTTTTGTACTTCCTCAAGTACTGGTCAATAAGCATCGCCAATACAAAACGCTTATCTCTGCTACTATCAAAGTAATCGTTTCTTCACCCTTAAAGAATATTATTCCTTGCATGTAATGTCAAGTAGTCATGCATTATCTTACTTAAATTTAAGCAATTCAGTATTCAATCAATAGACGGGGCTTTCCAAGAGCTAATCTGCTTCATGTATATGAATGAAAGCATCAACTTAAGTCAATCATGTTCATGATTTAGAATTTTACTCACAAGTTAAACATCAAAGTACAGGTATCTCAACTAAATAAGATACGAAGGATCACTAAAACAAGCAAAACCTCTTTTTCAATGTGTGATACTGCATGGATAATGGGTTATGAGCTTAAAATATCTAACTTTAACAAAAATAACTTCTTTTTATTCAAGGCAATTTTATACTCCGTTTTCTTTTCTTTTTTATAATAATCATATAGGAAATGTGATAAACTTACTAAAAATGTTATCTTTTGAATGTAGTGTATATACCAGCAAATAACTCCCCTTCATTCATTTTCCTTAACCATTTTGGACCCGAATTAATTTTCAAGTTCCAATTTTGAGGTGTCACCTTCTCATGTATAATATATCATCTTAACTATCATGGTATGCATGTTATGCTAAACCTCTTTTCCTGATGTCTTAGAAGACATTACAAGCTTTAAAATGACACCAAATATGATACTAGAGGTTGTTTGTGGAGATACAAACATTTTGGTTATTGTATTTTTTAAGTATTTCTTTATTTGCTAGAAACGCTCTGGCGTTCTATGGGTCTGAAAGGGTTAAAGCAGCATCTTATTGGCATTTATTAGAGTACGGGAGAAGTGTTTCATCTAAATTAAGTACCATGAAGCATTAGTCGTATCACCCAAATAGCCAGCGGCAATCGCCAATGCTGACCACATCAGGCGCAGCCACGCCATGCCATAGCTGATCATGTTAACATAACATTAGTCTATTATTAGCCTTCGTTTTCATGTTAAAAACCATGGCCACTTTCCTGATGTGTCAATTAAACCATAGACCGATTAAACATGATCTCCCATGGTCATTGACTGTAATGTTCACATGAAAGTTGAAACCAAAATGAGATCAATCATGCTTGGAAGGAAACAAAAAGTTTTCACCATGAATAGCATTGAAAAGTTAATGCAACATATTTGAACAACTGACATCTAAGTCAGAAACAATTTGAAAAATACAATGCTTTTGTACTTCCTCAAGTACAAATAATTAAATTTTTCTAAAGGTTTATGGGTAGTTTCTGAGGATATTGAACCTTTAACATTAGACATATGTGACCGTCCACCCCAAAACAGCAGTAAATGCCAGCTCTTGTCATTTTCACTTTTTTAATTATTTGCAAAGACCATGCTTTAAGGATTAAAATGACAACTTAATGAACTTCACATGATTTCTAGAAGTCAAGTTATGGTCCGTCAAACGTTGTCAGGGAGTAAAACGTATAACTGAGATAAACGCGTTCAAATATTAGTAAGCCCTATATTTTCTGTTGATCGTCTTAAGAATATGCCAATTTATTTCACATTTCCTATATAATTTTCTTGAAATGAAACTTTGCTGGTATTTTGTAGTAAGAACTAAGATTGTGAATCTAACAAAATATCAATTTCGGCAACTTATGACCTTGACATGTATTTTCACCTGTAGCGCAAAATGAAGTTTCTGGCATTTACTGCTCATACGGGCTGGACGGTCACATATGCGTAACTGATATAAACTCAAAACGATTGGTCCAAATACAAGAAAACTTCAAAGTAGCTCATTACTATTTGTAAACGTCAATGTGGCTGATACACTAATAGATCTACTTTTCACAATAAGCTTTGTATTTTTGCAGGATAGATTAGAAACATCTTCAAAAACACTTTCTACATTAAAGAAATTAGCCCAGATTGATACTACGATGGCCAAACCAATTTAATTTTATTGATGTCTCTTTGAATACATAATGTGATGGTTGCAATTTTAACTGTTATACACTTGAGATATAAAATACAGGAATTAGAAACATTGGAATTATGCTTTAAAAGTGTATTTTCAAATGTTTTAAATCTTTCACCTCATGAATGGTTAAAAAAAAACCAACTTAATTTCAATTGAAAAACCTGTTGTATTATAACATTAGGGCCTCATTAAACAGCATTTAAAGTTTGGTATTGCAAAATATTTGTCACAATTTGTGTGCATCATGATTCACCTGACATGGATTCGAACTCAGTATATTACCCATGCAGAATTTCCTCTTTCTCCCTGTTCCTCACACTTCACTTGCAATAAGTAGTTGAGAAAAGCAAATAGGCCCTACTGGGAGCAAAAAAGGTGTTCCATAAAACTGATAAAACTAAGCCTGGTGATTTATGTGCTATGAATTCATAATTCAACATGAAGATGGCATTTGCTGACTAGTCAAGACATCTTGTAACAAAGATCAGTTCTTTTTTTTGGGGGGAGCGGGCACAGAAAACTGGCTTCCTATGATGCACGCATTGGAAATGTTATACCATATTTCAGATTAGACTTCTGGCATCTGTCTGATTCAATATGTCCTCATCTGAGCTTTACCCATAGATTTACAGGGGAGATACAAGGCACGCCGCCTTTTTTATTCCTGCATGGAGACAAAATTGGGGGTATTCGGGTTTTTGTCGATAGCTTGCCGATGATGCATCGCACCTTGTCATTATGCGCGAATATTGAAACACGCACACACGCTTTGCGTGCAGGTTGGCGTATCATTCGCGTAAAGTATTATATGCGCAGGTTGTCTCTACGCGTAACCAAGTCTCGGCACTCGGAGTTAATTTTGCCGAGAACCTTGTGGACCCGAATACCCCCAATTTGGGCTCCATGGCTGACGACGCCATTACACGGGCTGGTATACAAAGCCTGGTATCTCCCCTTTAAATCTATGGTTTTACCTGATATACCAGAGAATTCAGAGCAGCAACTTGTATGAAGGACTCGGTGTGTATGATGAGCCAAAAAATAATCAACATCATTTTGGTCACAGCCATAAATAAATTATTATCTACAACAACATATAAGCTCAAATGATCAACATAGATGCCACTAGGCCTGCATGAATCAGCAATTATTTTAACTCCCTCAAATTCCGCTAACATCTCCCAAGTTTTGAAGAAATGTGCCAAGGAAGTCTTTTCTGTATGCTAACTGGGTTTGAAAGAGAACATGGCAACCTCCAAAGTGCCGGGACCACACATGACATTCACACTACTATTTAATAGGGAGCCTACTCAAGAAAAAGAATCAATTTTCCTCCAAAAACTTCAGCAACAGTGCTGAAGGGGCTCTGCAATAGGGTATCTGCATATGTGGATCGTCATATCGAAAGGTACCTTACTACCGGCATAATACATTACGAGATACGGGCCATTGAAGCTAAGCATATGCCATAGTCAAAATCACGTCCAAGGTCAAATTTCTAATTTCATCAGAAAGGTTATCATTGAAGTGTATTCTATCATATTAATCAAGTTCCAACATCCAAAACATAAGAAAAATGTATTAAAAACCAAGCTAAAAATCCTCTCTCCATTCAAGATTTACAAAGTACAAAAACTTTAAACTAAATTTTCTCAGAACTATAGTTTTCCGAATCAGCCCGATGTCTTTTACCAATTTGGGTGTAACTTTGCAACCGAACATCCAATAACCAAAATCAAGGTGTCATTTTAAAGCTTAAAATCTCAGCTTTCGGATGAGACCAAAAAATCAATTTTGATTGTGCCGACCTTAAGGTACCTTTCGATATGACGGGTCACATATGTGATGTGGCAACTTTGAGCATCAATAGCAAGCTGTGACTCTGTGACTCTTCCCACAGATAGTCTGTAATAAGCTCCAACTGTCTGGTTTAGTTGATCTTATTCATCATTAATCTGCGCCCTTCAAGGCAAAGTCAATGTGTAATACCATCCCCAGACTTTCCTGTTGATCTATGAAACAGTTCATATATGAAAACACAAATAATCATGTTCCAGAAATCTTGCTCTCACGACTGCTGAGGAGGATAAAGCTTACTGGCATGATTAAGCTTATCACCAGGGATCACAAACGAAAAGAAACATTCATCATTTCACACCGGCAACATTACTTGCAAAATCAATGCATATCACTGACAAAATTCACACATATCCAAACATGTGCCTTGATTTCTCTCACATTTTGGAGGTTTTTTTGCGGACAAGATCATTTGACTGCATTCGATTACACTTCCCATCATTTCTGTTGATATTTAAATCTATTAATGACATGTGACAGTTGCTATGAGACCAAGACTGAGCGAGATTTCCTCTTCCCGACAACTCCTTCCTTCTCAGGGATAGCCAACGTTGGCGGGCAGAGAGAAAAAGGTGCATGTGAATCAAGCAAACACATATATTCTCAATTGGAAAAGTTTGGTGCATGTTTACAAGAGTCATCTCATGTTGTTAAGGTTCTTAAAACTGATCCAAACCAAAGTGATGAATAAGAAAACAGCTTGTTGTCGAAACGTCCACGTAAGTGCACAATCTTTTAGATCAGTTTTAAGAACCTTAACAACATGATATATACCGATCCTGATGAATCTCTTCAATCAGAGTCAACTCATGTTTAAAGCTGCAATTCATGATTCTGATGTGATTAAACCATCACCTCTTTCTATCTATTTAGGCAGATGAACACAAAATAAATTGATACATCCTAAAAAATTCATTTGATTCTGATCAGATTTCTAAAAGTTTATTAAGCTCATAACTAGCAAGTTATGAGCGTTATGAGCTTTATGAACTTATAGAAATCTCCGCAGGCTATTATGTTGTAATTACCATCAAGAAACTAGAAATTGACACACTTTCTCATTTTCTCAAGAGCGCATACAAATTTGTGAGAACCATTTTAAAGTTTGCAAAGTATATATTGATAATTGAGTATTTATAATGTTAGAACGGGAAGTTTGACGGGTCTACTACGACCATTACCAGAAAAATTTGGATATTTGCCGATTTGGTTGTGATTTATCATGTTACTTTGATCAGATCATGATTTTATCATAAATTTTTTGTTCAAAATTCTATGATTTTATTGTCCAGTTCGGGTAATCGGTTGGCGGATTGGGTACCCGGGTTTTAGTCCCAGGCCTAGTAGCAACTTTGAACTCCATTATTGATTTCTTAATACAGAGACTTTGACTTGTGAATTTCCTTAATTTCTAGTTATTATTGTTGGCAATAAGAAAAATACTTTAAAGGGGATACCTGAGATACCTTACAGGCACTTACTGACTAATTTTAACCAGTGCAAAAAATTACCTCTACACAGGCTCTGGAACAAATATTAGCTGAAAATCATGAAATACTTACAAGTATTTTTATAAACTTCAATAAGCATATATTTTAGCTATAAAATTTAATAATTCTTTTTAAAACTTATGTGTCCTGTATTTCAACACTGTAAACATTTTATTTGTTGAAGAAAAAGAAAGAAAGAAAATAAGTAATATAAACAGTGCAATGGCATTTGTCAGCACCATAAGGCCAAAAAAAAAATTGTTTGGTTGTCCTCCCCCGCCCCTATTTTTCGAAACTGGAAAAAAGTTTTTACTGTACAAAAGTATACCGCGCCTAATTTTCAGATTTCCAAAAAAAGGTGTTTTTTTCTTTGAGAATTTTCATTTTTTGAAAATATTTTTTAAGTTGCTGTTTTCATTTTGTTGCCATTTAAAACTGTTTTTAAACTTGTAGAAAGCGATTTTTTGGTACAGTAGACTTATTTGCATCTTTATAGAGGCCATAATTGTGTGTAATTTTGACTTACATTTGAAAAAAAATCTTTAAAAAAAATAAATCCGCCCGCCCACACTTGCTCAAAAAAAGTTGTGGAGGACAACCAAACAATTTATTTTTTTGGCCTAAGCGTATATTTTAGCTATAAAATTTAATAATTCTTTTTAAAACTTATGTGTCCTGTAATTCAACACTGTCAACATTTTTATTGAAAAAAAAAAAAAAAAAAATAAGCAATGTAAACAGTGCAATGGCATTTGTCAGCACCATAAGGCCAAAAAAAAATTGTTTGGTTGTCCTCGCCCGCCCCTTTTTTTCGAAACTGGAAAAAAGTTTTTACTGTACAATAGTATACCACGCCTAATTTTCAGATTTCCAAAAAAAGGGTTTTTTCTTTGAGAATTTTCATTTTTTGAAAATGCTGTTTTCATTTTGTTTCCATTTAAAACTGTTTTTAAACTTGTATAAAGCGATTTTTTGGTACAGTAAACTTATTTGCATCTTTATAGAGGCCATAATTGTGTGTAATTTTGACTTGCATTTGAAAAAAAAATCTTAAAAAAAAAGTTGTGGAGGACAACCAAACAATTTATTTTTTTTTGGCCTAACTTTGATCATAAATCAGCAGCTTCTGATTTCCTTACAGGATGGACATGCAAGAAGTGCAGCCATTACATGTGAACTATTTACTTCTTGACAGTTTGACCAATTATTGTATTTCCATATCTCAATCTTCATTTATTGAATGCTAATTTAACATTGTAGAAATGTCAGGATATGGTTTGGCAATAATAATGACAAGGTATACATAACATAAAGCAGACGCAACCGTTTCAGCTCAATATTTTGGGAGTTCAAGTCTAGTCTATGGAGACCCCAAAAGAAGACATCAGGACCTTCCCATCATGCATTGCTTCCAATGGGATTTTTTGTACAGGTTGTAACGAGAGGGTTTAGGAATGAAACATATCTGAAATGTAAAATTGGAATGAGATTTGCTAATTGTGCTGTTTCATCCCTAAACCCTCTCATTACAACCCGTTAAAAAATCCCATTGGAAGTAAGGCATGATGGGAAGCACTTGATATCTTCTTTTGGAGACCCATATTAAATCCTTAATTTTAATGTCTCAACTGCCACTGACATATGTTTCTTTTTTTTGCTAGTTTGCAGACCTTTGTAAGCCAGTTTTGATCGAGTCTGTTGTGATGCAAACAAGGAAAAATAGGTGACCATGATATATCCCATGTCTTGCTACCCGTGCTTGCAACCATCCGAGTTCCTGGGTTCCATTCCTTGTACAGCCAATATTTTAATATGCTTTCCCTAAAGGCATCCATATTGAAGGGTTAAGCTTTCAATTATAGCTAATTTTATCTTCAAAGATGATATTATAATTTTTTTCAAAAACTATAATTATTGCTTCTGAAACATGAGTAAAAATGCTTGTCATTTAAGATATTTTGTGAATTGAAAAAATGTGAATATTGAGTACACCCAAAAAAATTGTGTACAAATGAAATTATCTACCAAAAACAAACTGAAGATTTCAGTACTTAAAATCAAAATTAACGTTCTAAGAAAACTCTTTACTTCCTACCCTTTTCCTATACCTCACTTGCAAGCAACTGTTGTCGTAATTCATCCAGCGTTCGCTTGTCTTGGTCACGCGACACCCGTCAAAGGTGATCCTGCTAATTGATGATGATACGTCTTAAGCCATGGGTGTCTTCATGGGATTGCAGTATTGACAACTACATAGAGAGAATTGAATGCAGATGACAAAATCATTTGGTTCTAACAGAATGTGCGTAGTGTTTTGTAACTTTTGGCATAATGAAATTTCATTTGTTTCAAGATAGAAAAAAAGACAACATTTTTCATTCAAAATGTTCATATGGAACATGTTATATACGGAAAATATAAAAAAAAAGGGGGAAAGTAGAAATTCACTAACAAATACTTAAAGCCTTTTCAATCAATAAAGTCTGGTATTTAGACCTACAGATATGTAGTATTACGGTCTCATACTAAAATATCAAAAGGGATACTAACTTTGCGAAGCGATTTGACAATGCTGAATATTGCGTGTAACCATTACAGCGAATATTTAAGACACCATGTGACATAGCGCTACAATCAGGCTCGCCTTGCTAACGGTTGCCAGTGACTTTATAGATTAGTGTTCTATGTAGAGTCAGTGGATTTATAAAGTAAGTGAACTATTAAAGGCGAGGGTTGCAAGTGGAGTTGCAACTACATGTGACATCACAATGACATAAAAGCTGCCATTTTACCTCAACGAATGTCCTAAAATGCTCTGTAGCAGCTGTACAGCTAACTTATGATTCTATACAGAAACATATAGTTAGCATTATGTTTGCAAATTGTATGAACTTATTTGCTAGTACGTGTACCACAATTTGCTATATGTTCATGCTTTGAAATTTTCAAGTACTTTTACACTAAGTTTGCTGTCATTTTGAACCATTTTCTGGTACAAAAAGCAGGGATAACCTACTAAGTTCCAATGTCCCCTGACTATAACAAGTCCCCTTATAAGCATTGGGAAATGTCAAAGCGTTATTAAGACCAGACATTTCGTTTTACAAGTTGGATCAGCTGAATTTGTCTTTGACATTAATATGACAAGTGACCTTGGAATCATTTATACGAAGGCTTAGATTGGATTAAGCTTAACTCCCTCCCTCCTCCAATGCTGAGTAGAGCTGACAGATACAATTGTTTTGAAAAGTTTACATTTTTCTTCGAAGTTGAAAAGGAAATGCACTATATTCGGATTTTGAAATGAAAAAAGCACTACAAATTCAAAGTCTGCTATCTTATGGTATTGGGCCATCTAGCACTCAAAACTCTTGCTGATGCTGACATTTGAATTCACAAGATACTGCATGGAACAAAACCATATGACAGAGGTTTGAATGCAAGACAACAGGTCTACAAATCGGAATTCAAGAACTCTCTCTGTAATGATATGTCATTTTTTATCAAGTACACAACACAACAACGTAAATATCACAAATATCCAAATGTCTTAGTCGCAACATGACAAGTCTGAATGGTAGAGACGTCACGGTCACATGCAGCAGCTCACGTGACCCCACAGACGACAAAGTGACAAGATAACCAAACGTCAAACAGTGACGCCAGCTTGAGTCTCATTTTGTTCATTACACCATGCACGTCTGTTAGCTACTAGATGGAACAGGCAATAGGTCCAATCTCAAATAGGGGAAGATATCACCAGTTTTGCGTGGTCACAAAGATGCAACGATTGCGTGCATTGAAGGACATTTATTGCGCTATTTTGATATCACAAGATCACAGCTGCATAACAATGCAATGGAAACATACAAGATATAAAATAGATAAAACACATATTTGGCTAATCTTGATGTTTCACATGGCACTAAACTTGTCATCATATCATTTCACACAAATCACTCCATCTAAATATTTGTCAAATTGTCTGAAAAATATTTAGATTCCTACTCCAAGGTATGTGTAAGAATCGTAGTACTGAGCACGTGCCAAGAGTTCAACACGTGGCAGTCATTTTGAATAGATCTATGTTATTTTGGTTGTCCTAGGTGGGTGGCTGAGTCTATTTTTCTTTCAATGTCAAGATAACTTGTCATGATGATATGTGAACAACGCTTGACTTGCAAATATTCCTTCTGATTACCTCTCTATCACCCCTTCTCGTTATAAAAACAATGCCAATCTAAACATTCAGCCAACATACATAATATCACATTTTCTGATACAGGACCCTGGGTACAGAACTCAATTTTTGACTAAACTCCTGACTAGATTCTGAGAACAAAGTCTACAGACAAAGTAGAACAGTAGAAAGACAGTATAATATCTGTTTTCATTCTTTACAAGGGATTCTGCAAATCTTTTCAAAATAAATTTTAAAAAAAAAACTCTGTACCTCCACACACACCCACACCCTTTAGTACACTCCTTTTTTTGATAAAGCAAAAAAAAGGACAAGATATTCAAGAATGCATTCTTTAGTATTATTCTGTCCTTTGCAATTTTGGGGGAAAATGATTGTCCTATCAATTTTCTCAAAATGATGCTTTACACTATTTGACACATTCACCCTTCAAAGAAGACAAGATAGCAGAATGCATCTGTCTGAATTGGTAAACATCATGCAGTCACCCTGGAAACATTTTTCTCTGATCAATGTACACCTTTCGCATATACTACCACTGCAACTACTACCTGCATTTTACATTTATTTTTTATGAGACCTGGCATCAAGAGTTTATGCAGGCGACATAGGACACGATTAATAGCATCCACTAGTTTTAGGGACGAGGGATTTTTAAAACGCAAATTTAGGATACCTTTTACATGTATTTCTATTGGGTCACCATGGTTACGTGAAGAAAATGTTACAAAAATCATATTTTTACTTTTCCTCAAAAAATTACAAAAGTGTTTGTATAGTAATCAACATAATTATATTATTTCAAATCTGCTGGGGTTCACGCGTGAACCTCACTTTTTATAGATGTTATCATATTTTTTACCGATTATAATTTTAGTGACCATCCCGGAAGTTGTATTTTTCCACGAATCTCAATGGCTTTATGTCAGAGGCGGTATATGGCATGATGCATACGAGGGAACGGCTACGATACTGTCCGGCAACCTGTAACAGTTGCCACGACCACCCTCCTCTGAGTTTATGTAGCAGAATTTGTCTACTGGCAAATGCCATTTGACTCACACTCTGGCAAATGTGTTTTGAAGGAAAGGAAACTGCTACAATTTCATCAGGTAAAGGTAGCCAAGAATCATAACAGATCAGAAGCCACATCTATTTACTGTCAAAACACAATTCAAGTCTATTATAGTTGCTCATATTTGAAAACTAGATGCTTCGCTTTCTGAACAGATATATAGACAATTTTAACTAGTTAATGATATTATGTGGAAGTACTTTCTGAATAGGAGGAAAATAAAAAACAAGTTTGTTTCCCGTGTGCCACGCGCATTTCGTTTTGGCGTCATATATTTGCGCATTTCATTTTTTTATTTGATATTTTAGAAAACGAAAATGAAAATAGCCAATTTGATAAAAAGAACAGGGAAAATTGCAAAATTTTTACTAATGAAGTGTTTTCTCTTCAACAAAAACTTGAAACCGGACAGGTTTCATACTGAAAAAATCACCCATGTGGATTTTCAATCAAAATTTGCCTTAGCAACTCTTAAAACAATACAAAAAAATGAAAACAAAATTTAAAAAAAAAAACGCATTTCGCATTTAGGTTTTTTGACCACCTACAGGAAACAAACTTGGGTTTGTTTGTTTTTTGCCTTAGCTTGCGACATTTCGTTAGAAGAAATTCATAACGACACTTTATAGCAAACCATAATAATCAATATAAGGCCAAAAAAATGCTGTGCTGCCCTTTTGAAAAGCTTAGGTTTCTGAACACTCACCCAGATACACTGATAATTCTGGCTTTCGGAATATTGGGAGGAAAATAAAACTTATTTTTAAATTTGTTATCTCTTTAGTATCAAAACACTTTGAGGTTTTTGCGGTTGTTGAAATTGAGGACATTCTAACTATACATTTGACACAGCAAGACATTGCAGTTAGTATAAATTAAATGACTATTCATTAGCTAGTGACCTTTCGTTAGAAAAAATCGGTAAAGACACTTTTAGCAAACCATTAAATCAATATAAATGACTATTCATTTAAGCTTTTGACCTTTTCTTAGAAAAAGATCAGTAATGACATTCATGGCCAGCCATTGCTTTTGAGATCAATGAATATTCATTTGTTTGTGACCTTTCGTTGACAAGATCGGTAATGACACTTATGGCTGGCCATTACATTCATCATCAATGAATATTCATTTGTTTGTGACCTTTTGTTGACAAGATCGGTAATGACACTTATGGCTGGCCATGTGCAATACTGAATATTCATGTGTTTATGACCTTTGCGAGTCGTAACCACCCCGCTGTCTCAAGTACGGATCTGTTTCAATGTCTGTGTAGTATTCAGTCTGACACATTAATTGAGATGAAACTAAAGTGCATCCTCGTTTCCTACTGTGTCTACAACATTTTATTAAACGAGACCTTTTAACCTCCGTATCATTTAGCTGCCTGATATTTCCAACACTGAGTCACCAATTCATTTCAATTTATGCAAAAACAATTACATCTGTTTAAAAGAAAAGGTTTGAGAGATCGGTTTTCACTTGTGTAACAACAACAAATATACATTTCACATCAGGTTGATATACATATGTGATGACTCACACCGAAAGGGGGAACTTCGACGATGATTTCAATTTTGATTTATTCATTTCATCTGTTGCAGCATTTTATAAGCTTTAAAATGACACGTTACTTGTTGAAATTGATCAAGGCGATCAAATTTACAACAGAAAATCTGCTGAAAATTCTTATTATTTTCTTTATTTTCTGCTGCCTATTTTCACCTGTATCTTGAAAAGTATTCTGTCGCAAAGTCCCCCTTTTCAGGGTGAGTCATCACATATAGGTATAGATACATCATTTAATTCTGTCTATTATGTATGGAAACAACAAACATTACCTGGTAGACCTATATGTATTTATGATATTATTAAGAATACCCTGCTATTTCTCACTGTAAAATAATATCCATGATAGAATGTTTTTGGCTAACACTAAATAATAATGCAAAATTAAGATGTTTTAGTGAGTGGGTAGTTTTATTTCATACAGTTTGTTGTTTTTTGTAAATAGACTAAATAATTGATAAAAGTGTCCATTTCAGAAAGGAAATTCAAGTGAAAGTTTTGTTTTGATGTCAGTCTGTTACCAAATATGTGACCCGTCATATCAAAAGGTACCTTAAGGTCGGCATAGTAAATTACGAGATACGGGACATTGAAGCTGAGCATAGTCAAAAATCACATCCAAGGTCAAATTTCTAATTTCATCAGAAACGTTACCTTTGAAGTGTATTCTATCATATTAATCAGGTTCCAACATCCAAAACATACGACAAATATTTCAAAAATTGAGATAAAAATCCATTCTCCATTCAAGTTTTACCAGTACAGAAACTTTAAACTTGATTTTCTCAGAACTATAGTTTTCTGAATCAGCTGGACGCCTTTTACCAATTTGGATGTAACTTTGCAATCAAACATCCAATAACCAAAAGCAAGGTGTCATTATAAAGCTTAAAATATATTCTTTCAGATGAGACCAAAAAATCAGTTTTCATTTTGGGACCCTTAAGGTACCTTTCAATATGACGGGTCACATATATGAATGTCAGTTAGCACTGGCACATTTGTTGCTTCATAGTTGCATCATGATATGCCCAAACTCCCAAATCAAATCAAATCATGCGGTGTTGAACTCACAATTTTGTCACTTGCCATATTAAAAATGGTCTCAGTGGCTTTCTATCTACTGACTTGGAACTAAAGATACAAGTTGTTAATAAATGATGCTTGCACCGTTCACCAAAACATATCAAATATTTACAAGTGTAAACTGTTTTCCCCAGACCTGCCTCTTAGTGTCAGCGGTACATGGAGACGTCAACAAGTTTAAATGTGAAATTAAGGGAGATGTGCTTCTTGTGAAAGTTAATGATATCGGTCTTACACGTAATACGGGCGACAAAAAAGACTTCCACATTACATGTAAGAAGACCTCCTAGACAAGTCTAACTAGTCAAGTCCTATACGGAATAGATCAATCACAACTGGGGTACTTCTTTTCTGAAAAGGTGGCATGTGCAATGAAAAAATTGGTGTTTTATGCGAGTATGATTATAATCCAACATTGTATATTCATCATCGCTTAAACTATATTTGGTCCATGTTATTCGCATGGAGTACAGGACTAATGAGGTAAAGATTGTGGAATAAGATTTGTCTTATCTGTTTATAGCATATTTGTGATATATAAATGAGGACCAAAATGATCAATGAAAAGACCCCCCCCACCCAAAAAAAAAAAAAAGAAAGAATTGACCACATTTCAGAACTCTTTCAAATGTGGCAAGTTATTCATGAAGAAAATTTAAAAGTACGCTTTGAGCTGCTTACTTTATTATTGATACCAAGAATCTACACACACAAATTTTATTTTTTATAATCACTAGTTTTGCTTGAACTTACCTATTTTGATACCAATAATTGATGGTGATGATTCATGAAACCAATGTTAACCACATATCCCATAAGCACAGGTGGAAATATATGAGGAGAGATAAAGAAGAAAAAAATTGTGATTAGTGAAAGTTCATTTGCAAGCATAACTCAACACATATGTACATCAGACACCTTTTGCAACCACAATGTACGACATTCAGTAAGCTTCATTTTGAATTCTGCAAAGTGCAAGAAGTTGCAAAATTAAATCTAACATTTCTACCCTCTGTGTAACAAAATCATATCATAAAGAGCTCCTGTTAGTAGTAATTAATGAGTAACCAAAAATGAAAAATTGTTTACAATGTGTTTACAGTAATTTAATTAATTTTTGTACATTATACAACAGACCCCTTAATAGTACAGAACCTTTTGAAAATGTCACAGGTCCACAGTTTAATGTAAAGCCAGTCTTTCCACAAGAGAATATTAAAATCATTTTATACTGTCTTGATTCCTAATATGTAAAAATACTTTTAAAATGTCGATTTCGGAGGTTGCCATCTTTAGTCAAACTGGTGTCATAACCATAATATTGGAACCCATGCCATATTTGTAAACATGAAGTTGTATAAAACTGTCTCTATCATAATGCAGGGTTTATGC
>JXSR01S061202.1:0-19417 GCA_000969725.1 Ophiothrix spiculata | reverse complement strand
AGTTGTCGGCTCGTACATGTTGCTCCTTGTAGCATATCTAATGTATGGTATTTGTATACATCAGATATGCTACAATGAGCAACATGTAGGAGATGACAACTGGACCCTTTTGCCGCGGCGGTACACATATACAACATACCCCTTAATAGTACAGAACCTTTTGAAAATGTCACAGTTCCACAGTTAAATGTAAAGCCAGTCTTTCCACAAGAGAATATTAAAATCATTTTATACTGTCTTGATTCCTAACATTTTCCTACTTTTAAATTTTTTTTTTTTTTTTTTAGGTTGCCATCTTTAGCCAAACTGGTGTCACAACCATAGTATTGGAACCTATGCCATATTTGTAAATCTGAAGTTGAATAAAAACTGTCTATATTATGCATGGTTTATGCTACACTTTTTAATTCGTACCAGACAGTGCACTATCGGGTGGTTCAAAGATGTTGCCAAAAATGTATTAGGGACAAAAAATCCGGAAGAAAAGAAGTCCTGTTTTAATCTGTTAGAAGGCTTAATCACAAAAATACACGTATTTGAAAATAGCCACAAGATCTGTGGCCTATGAAAAATGTGCTTTATAATTTGCAGTAAACCACAATAAATTGGAGCCGCTGGAAGCAAAGTGCTCTAGAGTTCAAGAAATAGTAGCAGATTCTTACCCCATCCCTCACCTTGACAAATATTGTGAGGAACTTATGTAATATGAGATATTCTGGGATGACATATAGTAAAGTAATGGTTGGCTGAAATTATTGTGCATTGAGGACTTTTCAAAACCCGAAATCAAACCTCTCAATTTTCAGACCCCCAGGGGGGGGGGGTACAAAAGTGATCACGGGGCCAGGGATGTGCTGCAAACTTGGGTAGCAAAATCAGGCTGTCTTGTATACCAATGGGTCCTTTTTCTTTGCAAAATGTGGTATTTTGATGGGTCTGTTTTTTCAAATTTTTCTAAAATTTGCGCCATTTTGGATTTTTTTCTAAATTTCAAACAATACCAAGAAATTTGCGCCAAATTATAGTCAATTTTCAGAGAAAATTTCAATTTTTGCATAACTTTTGACTCAAAATTTTGCCAGGGAATTTGTATATGAATGGGTCCCTTTTTCTTGAAAATTGGTATATGCATGGCACACCCCTACCAAAACCAAACTTGATTACCCCCCCCCCCCCCGGGTTTCAGACTATGTTGGAAAGTTTTACATGAACCTATGAGGAGCTATTATATGACATCTCCTTTCAAGTGTCATTGAGACAGAAAATTGAGATGTTGTAATCTTCCGTATCTATATATAAACTTTTGTGATAACTTTGTAAAAAAAAAAGTATTAAACAATTACTCTAAAGCAATGACACATGGAATCTTACTGGTGTGGTTATAGATTCCTGCAGATTTGGTCAGATTTTGCAAAATTTGATTATCATCAATTTCAACAACACCAAGTAACTGGATTTGTATTTATGATATAGGCGTACTTTGTGGTTTTAGAGGTATAAAATCATTAAATATGAACACTTTTTTCATCATCTGATTTAATGCTTTCTGATATGATAAATTGCAAAAGCAACACAAAAGCCTCGTTGAATTGTTTTTGGATTTTACAATTTTTTTTGGATCAATATGCTACATTTACTTGATATTTTGTGACGATCAGGAAAAAATTTATCTTCATAGATTTTTTGCAATTTCAAAAATTTTCAGGAGATTAATATTTTACAGTGCTAGTACCATATTTTTTCTAAATTTGCCAATACTTAATAGATAAAATTCACAACCGATTTGAAATTTAAACCATTAACAGTATCATATGTTCAATCAAAATTATCAGTGATAATGTATCACAATTTCTGATTTTTTTCTTAATTCTTATCTTCCGTTTCCACCCTGAGGTGGTACAAGAACCAGGCTTGTGCCTCTTAGCCACAACATCCCAAGTCATAACAAACCCGGCAGGATGTTGATCAAATGATAACAAGTATTTTGCAATTGAAGTACATGGCCTGCTATTCTGGGCAAACAATGCGGCACTTCAATAGGTTTACAAGCAAAACATTATTTGAGGAACTTGTGATATACACTTTATCAACTATTTTTAGGTAAGAAATTATGTTATACTTAAAAGTGGGTAGCCACACCAGTTGAATCCACACTGTTTAATTTTGAATCCATGTCCTTTACTTGGACCTGACCTTGAAATGATCATGATTTAAAACTCAGTTTTGATCACCACTGCACAAGTGTCTTCAAAATGAAGGCTTTGGGTTTGACCTTGAATGACCACAAATTACCTTGGATGACCTCAGGTGACCTTGGCTGACATTAATGCTCCAATCAATTTCATGACTTTATCCTAAATGACCTTTTGATCTTAGATGACCTTGACCCATAAGTACAATTCCTAGGATGGCAGCAGTCAATGGTGCATGTTTGGTCAATAAGGAAAAGTAGTTATGGGTTTGACCTTGAATGATCTCAAAGGACCTGGGACGACCACAGGTCAACTTTATGATGTTTGAGATTTGACATCAATTATGACCTTGACAGGACCCCTTAAAATACTCCTGCGTGTGCGTGTGGGGGGGGGGGGACCATATGTTGTGCAAGTTCGGTTGGTATCAGAGTTGTGTGTGAACACATCTCCCACCACCCATGCACACACAGTTCCTGGTATTATAGATGTATTGATGTTTTCCTTTCAAAGATTGACTTTTCTAGTAATATCAGATTTTAAAAAGTTAAGTTACATTCTTTAAACATTTTGGGCTGGAATTTAAAGAATGCATTACGTCGTAAGCTTATGCTGTTGATATGTTCAAGAAAAAAACCACCATGCTATGAACTGTTGCTTGTACTAGCTACTAGTATAAAATCCCAAATGATTAGACCAGGCATATAATAATTTGACAAACACAACCTATCTAGCCAGGCGTTATTAAAAGCCTATCAAACTTGGATGACCATTTGTATACATAAGTAATGTGATAATCATAAAGTCAAACCAATCCATAATTAATCACTTAATCAATCGTTAATTCAATCAACCAACAAGGAATCAATCGTTAATTCAATCAACCGAATAATCAACTAAATGAGGTGAAAACAAAATAGAAAATTAAAAAATAAGAAACTCTTGCACTTTTTCTATAATCAAGAATCGACACTCAAGTGAACAACCACAAATACGTATTTCAGCTAATATCAGTCATCAGTAATTTAGAAATTATCTTGAAAGGTGTGAATACTTGAACCTTGTGGGAAGACAAAATTAGACAAAATTAAAAATATCAGCAGATGACAGATTGTGTAAGATAGTAGCTGCAGAATGATTCTCGAATCTTCAGAATTCATTAATATCAAGCTATGGTACAAGTGACACGAAATGTATATGATCAGAACTGATTGGACGTTGAATTTCAGGAGCTGGCTGACAATGTCCTAAATGTGTTTGACAAACCACAGATTCTCAAATATTTGAGAATCTGTGAGCAAACTAATCTTTTCACAGAATGAAGGCGAGGGACAAATCATGAAATTTAAAATTCCCTAATAATCTTTATAAATTCGCAAGTTTTATATCTAAAGTTTCTAAGTAAAGTGTAAGTTCAGTTTTCCCCATGGTATAGAATATTTTGCTTTCTTTTCTTTGAATGCATGGGTACTTCCCGTTCAATTCAAATCCATGCTAGATGTAATTTCCTGTTGAGAAACAAAATTCTATGCATGGAATTAATGCTTTTCTATAAGTGTTCTATGCAATGCCAATTTCAACATCAATCCTCCTCTCAAGTTGCAACAAAAAAATTATCTAAATTTCGATACTTGTATTAAATTGCATGAAGCTCGATGAAGAACTGAGTCCTTTCTCTCCACTTTTAGATATCGTTTGATGATCAAGTATTTATGTCGGAGCACCTCAGACCAGGATACTTGTTGCATCATATGCCCAATGGGCAATATAAACAAATGATAAACACTACAAACTGGCAATAATTATCAAGCTTGGATAGCTTGTTGACATAATTGTGAGCTTGTAAAAAGAGCTATTTACAACTGCAACAATTTAAAACAAACACAAAGACACAACATTATTCAATTCTCATCAGCATGCCTTTGAAACATCCATCAGCCAGGACAGTGACCCTCATCATCATTGTCCCAATGGACACACAAATGATCAACATCAATTAATTAATGTGTGACATTATAGTTACAATAAATGAGTCTTGTATAAGTCACCCTAACAATGATAATACATCAAGTTCAATTTCTTGTGTGTGGCTGAACTCCCACGCTTTCTATACTAAGTTTGTAAAATGTCACTACCTCTGATGAATGGGCTATCGGTACAACAAGTGAAATTTATGGTTTGCTGAATGTTAAATCTGTTGATATTATTTTAAGGCACTATTGGTTGTCCATGGTTTACACAGACAACCAAAATGAGTGCCGGATAAAAGACAAATAATGCTTAAGTTATCTGATGGACAAACAAAAATATCTACATCTGAAAGTCACTGAAGTACATTTCTGAATTTTAGTCCCAGAAAGTTATGGGAAACTACCCAGGCAGCCACTTGTATTCAGAGGTGGATATTATGCTCATGAATTAAAAATACCAAAGCTGCTTTTTTAGAAAGGCTCGTAACGAACAGATCTTGTTTAAGGTGTCAAAAATGGTAAACATCAAGAATAAAGGACATTTTTATATTTAGGAATTAAAAAAACAAACAGATGATCTATGTTCTTTCTTTCTATAAAATTATATGAAATTTATTGTATCCTTGATAAGGCTGCACTTTATTAGAAGAGTCCTAGTTTTGGGTTTGAACAAATTGCCAAAAACCTTGTTTAGGATGGCTTTTTGAGCTGGGCTTTAAATACTAACTAAGGATCCATTTTTAAGGTATCTTCTAATTACAAGCGTAATATCCACATCTCAAACAAATATCCCTTGTTCAGCTGACAAACAAGATGGCCATTCTATTTCCCTAAATATTTAACTTTAACCATGGTACAAAATCTCAAATGACTTTGAAAACATATATGTTAACACCAAAACTTAACTATTTATACTGTTTACATGGGTGTTAATATTGACTTACCGTTTATTTGTATGAGGCAAAGAAATAAAATTTCAGATGTATTCATCTTTAATACTAGTCCCAGTCTGTTCAGAAAACACATAAAAATCACACATATTCTCTCGGTATCAAATATTACTCTGGCACCTATGGTTGATCAGGAAAACTAGTTTTTAGCCACCCATGCATTCCGATAACAATTGCATAATGATCCGAATTGATAGTTTGACCTGTTTAGCGGCTTACAAAGACCCAACATTAAACAATATTTTGGAATAAAATCTACCAGCAATCTCAAATATTTTGTCTAAATGCACCCAGTTTCCGGTTTATCTAACTACATTTGGACCTCTTACGTCTTCAACAATTTGATATGAGATAGGAAACAAAAGGAAAGTTTTATTTGTAAGATTTGCACGTGCCTGATATCCGACACAATTGTGGCATAAGAGAAATATTCAATGTGTTGCAACCAGTGGAGGAATGGTACATTCATATTATTGAATTCCAATTTAATTCATAGAAATCTAATTTAAATCTCAAACAAGCCTAACACATTCCTGAATGATGAAGGTAAAATCATTTGAAAAGTTCAAATCCATTGTTGCTAAATGTCCGTCGATTATCCCGTAAGGGATACTTTTGCGATATTTCAGAACAAAATACTGTAAACGGGGTTTTTTTCGTGAGGGTTTAATTTTCGCAAATTAACCTTTTCCTGTCTTAGGGCGTCTGGGGATGCCCTAAATTACTGCCAGCGCAGACGTAGGACGTCCTACAGATGCCCTAACTAACACTGAAGTATAACTATTTTTTTTAATTGTCTGGTTTCGCGGAAAATTCTGCTTGCGAAAAAAATTCCAGTTAACAGTAGTACCCTTCTGCATCAATTAGTATCTGCATCACAGATTATGTGTCTGCATGTAATGAAACCTTTGAACACACATATGGAAAGTTGTGAAAAATTTGACTTTGAATCTTAGTATTTACATTATTTTAGCAAATTTTTTGATTCTACATATATGTTGGCGATGCACCAGACAGTTTATTTGTGTCAACCCCGGCCATCCTCCCTCCCCTGAAGGTTGATCCACCATGGTACCATCCATTCATGTGGCACCAAGTAAACACACATACCATGTGTGATACATAGCTAGGACTGTATCAGAACGGTACAGGTGTCTTCAAGGAAAAACCCGCCACTTTATGTTGCAGCTTTAATGTTCTGGCGAGGCATAGATGTCATGCACTCATTGATGCACAGCAATTCCAATATCCTAAAAACCCTGGGCACTGACGCAATGTGGTTTCTGTCCAGCGCTTCAAATGTCAGATTGCAGAATCTGGATAAATGGCTGGAGAAATCAGACTCTTTGGAATCCGCAACATGCTTCATTATCTAAGAAGTGATTTGCATTCAAGCACTTCAAATGTCATAGTGCACAATCTGGATGAAGCAAGCTAAGGTAAATGGCTGGAGAAATCAGACACTTTGAAGTCCTCAACATGCTTCATTTATCTAATAAGTCATTTACATGAATGGGTTAACGAGATTCACCCTACTACCCCTTTCTGCTATCTGGTGAAACCACAGTTTAGGGGTTATGGTCCACAGATACAGCAGGAAATGTAGACCTTGCATCTAGAAAATTGACTGTGTAAATCCTTAGGGGCGCACCATTAGATTTCCAGGGAGGAGCAGGAAGTTGGGTTCGGGGTGATTTTTTCCGCGCCCCATTCGGGAGCGATTTTTTTTCCTGGAAAATACTGTTTTTCTGCCTATTCCATGTTCAGGGGGAATTTTTTCTTCTTCTGCCTGTTCAGGGGGAATTTTTTTCCCAAAAATTTCCTACTCCCCCCCCCCCCTGGAAATCTAATGGTGCGCCCATAAGTCTATGGTTGATCACTAGGCTCTTCTTGTAGACATGAGGGGTGTAGAGTTATCTGTCAAAGTCCATATTAGTAGCCATTGGTTACAGATCAAACTTTGGTTTATGCACCTGTTTTGAATTGTTACATCTCAAAAGCATCAATTGTGAGTACCAAAATCATTACACAAACCAATTCTTAGTTTTAAAGCCATGTGCTAAAACCAACTCTTAGTTTTAAAGCCATGCGCTATCCAATAAAATTAAAATAAAACCACTCACCAGTTCAAATCATGGACCTGTCTCCCAGTCAGAACTGACGTATTACTGGACAGTTCTAAATAATCCAGATTACGAGATAATCATTGTAATAACTAACACTGAGATGAATTGAGCCAACAAACTTTTCATCATAATAGATATTTTAAGTTATTATGAAGATGAAAATGCGCTTAGAATACCATCCTCACATTTGACATGAAGCAACAGCAGTCTCTTCAGGTACCATAAAAATGGATGTAACTTGCAAAATGACTGCAACAGGATCTTGTTCAAATTTGAATGTAGTTCACCGAGAGAGAATGATAGAACAAAAAGTACAGGAGGAAAGGTTGAATGTCATGCTTAAATACAAACTATACTTTACAAGGGCTTTTAAGTAAAACAAATGAAATTAAAAGTGTATTATTTTGATAGTAAATGACTTGCCCAACTGTTTTTTCCATTACATAAAGCTTGGGAATGAAAATGTTAGTTGGATCCGATTTCTTGTTTTCCAATCTTAATGAATATATCATTCCATTACTCTGCTATTACTATTCTATATTACGGGTCCCAAGCAATTTAATGAATGGACATTTTTCAAAAATGTCTAGCTATGCCAGAGAAATCATCGTGTGAACATACCTATAATGTCATATCACACACCTTAGATCTATCCCAACCTCAGGCGGTGTGTCTGCATTGCAACCCAAACCTAACCCTACCTACAACAGAGAAATCATAGTGTGAACATAGCCATCATGTCATATCACACACCTTAGATCTATACCAACCCCAGATGGGGTATCTGCATTGCCACACAAACCCAACCCTTAGTCTACCTACGACAGAAAAATCATTGTGTGAACATAGCCATCATGTCACACACCTTAGATCTATACCAACCCCAGATGGGGTATCTGCATTGCCACCCAAACCCAACCCTACCAGCTCCTACCTACGACAGAAAAATCATCGTCTGAACATACCTATCATGTCATATCACACATCTCTGATGTATCCCAACCCCCAAACCTAACCTAACCTTACGCCAGAGAAATCATCGTGTGAACATAACTATCATGTCACACATCCACCCCAACCCCCAGGCGGGGCGTCTGCATTCCCACCCAAATCCAACCCTACCTAGTCTACCTGTTATCGCATATCACAGAATGCATGACTAGCATATTTGCAGCAAAGTCTCTCAAAACTGCTTATCATATCCTGAACATAGATTTGCGCAAATCAAAAAGTTCAAACATAATCTAATCAAACAAATTACTCGCAGATACTATCCATATCAATAAAAATATTGAAATATTACATGATTTATGATCTAGTTGTTTAGACTTTCCTATTTATCTATTTGATTCATCATCGTCTATTTATGATACTACAGGGACGTTTTAATTTATATATAACTCCAGCTGCACAAATGCATGACATTAACTAATTTGCTTGCACATCATTGAGTATCAATGAGGGCTAAATAATAGAAATAAAAACAGAGCCGACGATTAACCCTGGTAACTAGCAAACAAACAAAACAAATTCCACAAAGTTAGCTAGTTCAAATGTTCTGTCCCGTGCATAACAATGCATTTTGTAATCTGTAGTAAAATATTTTGTTAACCCATTATTCTATTCACTGGAGTCAATAAGTATAGATAATCCCCACTTGAGAAATTGCAATCCTTAATAATCCTTTTGTGTTTACACGATAAAAAGCACAACTAAAAAACTCTAGGCGTTATGCTTTTCGTCGAAGACAATAGCCTATCCTATACTTTGATTGGCAGGCCTCTTTTGTGCGGTAAAATTAATTCGATACTTCTTTTGTCATTTACGATTTAGTTAACAAAATCCTTTGTCCTTTAATGAGATAACTTACAACAAACTTGAACAGGCTAGTTATTGTCTCATTACAATAATATTTCATAGGCAACGAAGCTAAAATTAGCAAGTTTTTAACTGTTGATTTCATCAAGCAATGTTTTGTAGAAAGTCCTGACTTAACTTTTCAATATTTTTCCATGAGCTAGAAAATGTCATTGGATTAACCAAGTGCAGATAAGGCATGACACCAAATAAAGCAAGTTCAAAATATAAATTCTACTTAATCCAAAAGTCAGTGAGACTTTGAAAACATAAAAAGTTATTATTACACCAATCCAATATTTTCAATCCCTGATCCTGCAAACCAACCCAACAACCTACTAGTATAAACCTCTATTCAATGTTCTTCTAATAATCAATAACCATGGCAACACAATAACTTTTAACATATCTATTCCATGCATTATTAGTCGATACTTCATTTACCCATTACTTGGCAGGAGACCGTTGATTTTTCACACCGCTGAAACACAAATACATTGACGCATAGTTCATATTCAAGCAGGCATGACTTTAAGTGGGCTTGATAGTTTTGTTTTGATACTGACATAAAGTGTTTCTAGATACGTTTTCACCTGCGTTTTCAGATGTTTTTCTGAGTTCCGCGCAATATGATAGACCATTTTTTATTTAAGAATATGTTATCAGGAAGATGATTTTGTCCATGCACAGCCACTTATTTGTTCTAAAAAATTCTGATTTGTGGTTGCAGAGTTATTGATTTTACAAAGGTTTGCCAATTTTTTTGGAAGTGAAGAAAAGAGAATTTCAGTTGAGTACAAGTTATGTGGACATCCATGTACACTCAAGATTTTTTTTAAATATATCTGTTAAATCAAATGTAAATAAACAACAAGCGGAAAAAATAATGACTGTTTGGGTGTAATTTCTGCGCCTGTTCTTCCGCCTAAAGCAATTTTGATCAGCTCTTTATCATGCGGAACTAATCATCTTTAAACATCCCGCGCATGTGTGGGCGCAAAAAGCTGCAAAATAACACCTGTTGTGTGTGTAATAAACATTCAGACAATTAAAATATTGACCAAATTACTCTGTGTATTGACAAGAGGTGTAACTGGATTGGTGCCGTGACCTTGCTTGGCGAAAATAAAGAAAATAAAAGATTTATCCCCTATCCTGCGGTCTCCAAAATTAGTTAAATTAATTATACAAAAACCTTCATAACTTTGCAACGGATTTAAAATTCATTTGAAGCAATTTGATTCATAATTTAAAAATTACCTGAAGTGTCTATTATTAGAATTCCAACATGCAAGCAGGAATGTTGGTCGGTAATCACTCATCGCGCCAGTCAAGCGGTGATTGAACCCTTAAGCTTCCAGAAATCCAAGTTAGGAACCAGGATATACGGTGGATCTAAGTAAAGAGGTTGGATTATGGTTTGGTGTTCAGAGACAACGTAGTTTTCCAAGCTGTGGTCAAATCTTGCCACATTCCCTGTTGCGTTGATATCATCCTTTTGTGACCAGATGCCATTCCCTCAAGGTCTTATGGTAAGAAGGGAGATGACAAGAATAATAAAACATTTCAAAATGGTGGGAATTTGTTTGATATGGGTCTTTTTATGAATGACATTCAGGAAGTATGTTCCCATTTTTGTTCCAATTCTTACTTAGTCTTTGTTGTTAAAGACCCTCGGTATTGTCCAAGGACCAAACGAGCGCCGAAGGCGCGAGCGCTTGCCATAGGCGAAAATTTTGCTGTGAGTCCGAGGGAGCGCAGCGACTGAACCAACTCTTGTTTATCTCTATTTATAGCATGATAGTGGGTTGGAGTTAGTTTGTTTCACTAGTACAGTTTCTTGGTCTGTAACACAGACTAATTCTTACTGAGAATGGAAAATACAAGCTGGTGCTATTAATCAGAAGATTAACAGCTTATTAATCAGAAGAAGATTAAACCATTTGTGTCTGTCATGATTTAATAATATTGATATTTCTTAAAATGTCTCCTACTGACAAATAACCATATATGTATGTACTATGTATAATTGGGAGTTCATGGTGAAGATCTTAAATCAGACATAAGGGGTTAATGATCAACAGTGTCACCAAGATACAAAATAGTGTCATGTATTCGAGAGCAAATTTGTGTGAAATTCTGCTAGAAGCAACCCATTGTCCCTCATGGGATTCCAACCCGGGGGGGGGGGGGGGGGGGCACTCACATATGTGGGCAGGATATATATGTCCGGCGGTCAAGACCCCCTTTTTCAGTCCGCCATGCCGCTCATTAGATCCCCAATTTCAGCATGACTCAGTTCTTTTGACCCTCTTTTTGAGAAAAACTACAACATTTTGGCTCTAACTGCAAAAATTGCGAACATTTTCAGCTCAGGAGGCTATTTATGCCAAAAAATTCAGTTAACTAGACCGCCAAAAATGGCTTCAAAGGTCCATTTTTTACAGAAAATTAGTTCACCTGACCCAATTTCGGCGCTTCGCGCCTGACATACCTACCACTTTCAAAGTTGAGTGGCCCCCCCGGTCTCAACCATGTTCAGAGCTGACCAGAAGATCGCCCAATTGGGAATAATTTGTCATACACAGATTAGCGAAAACAAATTAATTATTTGGACCAAGTTCAACATAGATGACTGGCAAATAATGTGAAAATATCTTCACTAGTGATATTTTCAATGCATCTAATCAACTAATGAATCTAACTTCTCACATTTATCGAACATCAATAATTCGCCTTCTGGACTTCTTGTAAATGTGTGTAAACATGGTGTACTATAAAAATAGTCATACCGCCAAGTACACAGCCATCGCAGACTATTGATAGTAATCGTTGATTATGTCACATGACATCGATCAATAATTACAAGGCCCATGTAGTCAATGGATTTTCCTATGTGAGTCAAGGCCAACTGAACAGCTGATTGATCTTTCACATTCACAAACTAGATTTGTAAAAAATACAAAATAAATGTTACACATATGTGTCATTTTCAAGAATTGGTTGAAAATTATATTCTTTTTATATTAAATTTGAAAACAAAATCAACACTGCATGTGAATGTTTACAAACGGTTAAGAAAACTAACGGTGTCTAATCATTCACTTGATTTTGATACAAAGTGTTGCAGTAAGTTTAGCAAATAATTGACACAAAAATCAGGATCATTTATTTTTCTTACCCAGAGACTGTTTAGGGGGGTGGGGGGAACAAATTTTTCAATCTTGAAGGTTAAACAAGACATGGCAAATGGTAAGGGATATGGCTTTTTGGTACTGTGTGCTTGAAATCTAGATCACAAAAAAATCACCTTCAAAAAATACGCTATTGAACACTAATTGCAGCCCCCTGAAAAGAGCATTGCCCCTCTCTTGCCCCCCCCCCCTGAAAAAATCAAGAAAAGTACAGGTCAAATTGAAATTACATAGTTTGCACTCCTATTTTAGTAGCATGCATAAAAATGGTCAATTTTTCACTGCAGTACCATCATTTCACACTCAATTAATACCTATTTCTGTAGTTTTAACAAAATAAGGTTTGAAAATTTTGCCCGCTTCGCCCGCACTTCAAAAAATCATATTAAATTTATTTTAGAATTGAAATTGCATAATTGAGAGGTGACATTGCAAAATTTGGTAAAAAAAGTAGTCAATTTACTACTTTTTTTAAAAAACAGGACCAAAAACATCATTTTTACATAAAAAGTTATGAGAAAACAATTGGGGCGTACCATTTTGTGTCTACTCATCCAGGGAGTTGCCCCCCTTCAAAAAGTCTTCGCCCCGCCTTGCCCCCCCCCTTGATGAAAATGTCTTACTACGCAAACACTGAAAATGTCACACCTAAGACAGCCATAAGTGCAATACACCATAGACACAAGACACACTAGCACTCTAAATCCGCGCATTTCCCGTCCATGCTATTCTTAAGCTTACTGCCCTTCCACACAGGCAGGTATAAGGGAAGACTCTATATTGCCCGTGGGAATACAAGTAACACAATTTTCAATTTTTGCTAGTCTTTTTGGCACCATGAAAATAGTGCTCTTTCCATGCCGAGTGATTTTAAAACATGGAGACTTGCAATCGCACATCAACAACGGCATAGCACATGAAATGGCGTCAGGGACCGAATCGATGTTACTTGGACATATATTTGACTATGTTGGTATCCTGAGGTGATATCCTCTTGAAGACGGAACATTACGGGTCACTGATGGAGGAAAACTGCAGGACTTCACCTGTAAGGCCAAGAAAAAAAAATTGTTGTGTTGCCCTCAGCGACCGACCCTATTCAAAAAAAATTTAAAAAAAATAAAATAGGGTGGGGAAAGCACCTAATTTTGCTCAGACTGGGTGTTTTTTGAGAAAATATTGTGAAAATAGTAGAAAAAACACCCAAATTTCATAATTTAGGTGCTTTAAAAAAAAAAATATTTCCGACCGACCGACTCATTTTTTCAGAAATTCCACTTGAGGGCAACACAACAATTTTTTTTTCTTGGCCTAAAAGGACACAGACATTCTACAGAATAGAATTGAACCGAATTGTAATCTGCAAAGATCATGGCAATATAGATCTAAAAGTTTTCCATTTATGACATTTATTTTTCAAAAACAACAACGTAAGCCCGAACGTAAGTCTCTATTTTATGATTTTGAAAGAACTAATGAAAAACACATTTCCTTTGGTCTCACAGGAATCCCAAAATCTAAAAATACAAAAGCCCTACTTTCTTTTAGCAATAATACAGGGCGCAATGGAAAAACTCATTGAGACATTTTCCCGTCAGATCAATGTTCAATTCTTGCACATTCTACATTACAAACTTCCTGACTTTAGGCCTAGAGACTTGACACGTATCAGCAGCCTAATGCCGTCAAAATTTCCAACTTGTCGTTTCCTACGACAGACAAATGTAATGACTAAATACCCTGTTTGCACAGGAGAATTGTTTCGTTTTACAATATCAAATTATGCATTGCGAAGGATCAGACACAAACCACACATGTTTTTTCCTGTCAAATGGAAGATGAATTATATTTCTGAATTGTGATAAGTTCAGTATGCGCTATATTGTTATGGATGAAGCGAGATCCGTCCTGGAGATACATCGATTTTATCAGGAGTCATTTGAAAATAAGCTGATTGAAAGTTGATAGCTCTTCGTGCATTTTCTGATGAGCATCCAAGCTGTTATATCTGATCCCAGGGGGGTACTCACATATATAAGGTATACAGGGATGTGCCGCTGGAATGGGTCGCTTTTTTCACAAAAAATCCCTAAACATGGGTCCCATTTTTTAGCACCAAAATCCCTAAACATGGGTCGCATTTAACATGGGTGCACTTTTACTCAAAAATTACCCTTAAAGATGGGTTAAGGGTTCCACGGTCCGAGCCGCACACCCCCGTTCAGACCAAAGTGGAGTACCCCCCCAGGTATCTGATCTCCTTGTATACCTTGCTAACACTAACAGTCGTTTCACCTTTATCTGATAGTAAGTAATTAGTTGACATTGTGTGAAAAAATATGAATCTTATATTTATGTTGGGTGTGGTTCAGTATCTAACAAAAGTGTATCGAGATGAAATTCACAAAAGAGTGAAAAAGAACTATCAAAAGACAGATTTGAATTCTGAAGTTGGACACATTAATAATATAAAAAAAATATATATACTAGCCATCAGCACATACTTGAAGTTTAAATTCTCCATACACTTTCTGATTTTATAGCATTTTTAGATATTACCTTATATCCATATATCTGCTGAACTCAGAATTTATATATAAATTGGGCTTTAAATCAAATTATCACTAACAAAGCATTTCAGTTTTTTGCATTTTTTCTACAAACCTCACTCTAAAAAATGTATAAACTTCTTTGTATTTACAAAAATATTTTTAGTATAAGAGCATGGTTCTGACTATGTAATAATCCAAACAATTTTAACTCATGCTTAATATATTAACAATCACACACTTTAAAACAAAAGCTTTAGGAAAACAGAAACACCGGTAAATGTTTTCTAAGACAGAATTGGGTTGAAAGCTGCCTTTCTGCGAGCATGATAAACTGTTCTGTATGTTTTGATTAATACCACATCTTTTCTTGAATAAAATAAGTTCACATAAGTTTTCTTAACTATGGCTAGTTCATTTGAAATCCCCAGAAGGCTCTTGTGTTAGGCCAAAAATTGTTGTGTTGCCCTCAGCGACCGACCCTATTCGAAAATTTAAAAAAAAAAGGGTCGGGAAAGCACCCAATTTTGCTCAGATTGGGTGTTTTTTGAGAAAATATTTTGAAAATAGTGGAAAATGCACCCAAATTTCATAATTTAGGTGCTTTAAAAAATATTATTTAAAAAAATTATTTCCCGACCGACCGACTCATTTTTTCAGAAATTCCACTTGAGGGCAACACAACATTTTTTTTCTTGGCCTTAAATGTGCCTCCAAAAGAACACTGCCTACAAGTGCAGGTGACAATTTTGTCAATCATTCGAACTATTAAGTTCTGATAATTTCCATTCTTCTGTTGACCTAACAATCATTTTGCAGACCTGTTGTTTTAATTTGGTTTTGATTTGATTGTAAGGAAGAAATGAACATTTAACAATACCAATTTATGCAATAAACCTGTATCTTTGGTGAACACTGTGTTTTAAGGTACTTTTAAATCAGCCCCCCCCAAAACAAAAAAAGTTGTTTGGTTGTCCTCCACCACCCGCCCCTATTTTTTGAAACTGGAAAAAAGTTTTTACTGTACAAAAGTATACCTCGCCTATTTTTCAGATTTCCATTTTTTTTTTCCCTTCGAGAATTTTGATCTTTTGAAAATATTTTGTTTACATTTTAATACTGTTTTTAAACTTGTATAAAGAGATTGTTTGGTACAGTAGACTTATTTGCATCTTTATAGAGGCCATAATTTGGTGTGCTTTGAGTTACATTTGAAAAAAAATCTTTTAAAAAAAAATCTGCCGTCCACGCTTGCTCAAAAAATGTAGAGGACAACCAAACAATTTATTTTTTTGGCCTTATTATAAAGCTACCTCTACATATAGGGCGGTGTCAAACCAATGTTTCCAAACATATATTTTACAATATTGTTGGGTCATTTATTCAATATCCTTGAAAAAAAACTGGATTGAGTCAACTGAAAAATTTTGTCAGTTATTATGAGTAACTGTAAGACACCAGTTTCATGTAGAAGTTTTCTTTCAATCCACACAAATTTTGAAAAAAAAAAGATCAAACGAACGACCGACCCAACATTTTAATTTTTCCACTGGAGGGCAAACAAACAATTTTTTTTTTGGCCTTATCAAGAGTTCAGTTGTAAAAGTTCAGGTTTATAAAAGGTCTTAAGACCAACATAATTTAGGGTATGATTTTTCACTATAACAATTAAAAATTTGGAAATAAATGTGGGGTCATTAGAACATATATCATCAATGGTCATTGGTTTTAAAAGCGAATACTGTAAAACAAGAAATATTTGCGGAAAGAAAATGTTGCGAATTTCAGGGGAATCTGGGGTTTTGGGCGGCATTTTAATTTCACTAATTGCATCAGCATGCCATTGAAATCATTGTACATGATTATTTTAATAGCGGCAAATTAATTTTGCGATTTTGGGGTATTAGCAAAATTAACGACATTAAATTGCTAGCAAATATTTCTTTTTTTACAATATTTACTGTCAGTATTACCATAGTTCCTCATTCTCACCAATCAAAGATGTTGCTAATAAATGAAACGCTACATTGTTACATACTATCACAAGAAAATATTCCATTAGTGAAAGAAATCCATAAGTATATAAGCTTGTATTGAAGCAATGCATCATCTCCTTATGACGAGGAAGAGGAAATCTACATTTCAATTATTGCTGATTAAATTGCAGAAAACGATGCAATTCAAATCAGTGTAGAAATTAAATGATTAGTATGATTCAAAATAATCCCAAAGTTATTACCGTTAAATTGACAATGACAATTACGCTGAAATGAACCAAATGCACACTGTTATTGCTAATAAATTCCGTTATTATTCGACGTCACTGACAGATGGATGCTAACATAATTCATGTTGATTTATAATTTCCGATCATATCACATCAGAAACAGGTGCTGAACTTTGAAACATTTACAGACATCATCCCAAGTTACATGATATCTAGACTACTTTGGCAAAGTTATACTAACGATAATTATCATAATTAGACAACACATATCTTTCCCTTTATATTTGTGTCATCTGAGTGTAAATGGCAAGTGAACTACATTTTCATATTTCATAAAAGCTTTAACCATATTTCGTTCCACAGTAATTTTGACCACTCCACTCCAACCCTAACACTTACCTTAACCCTAAACCAAGTATAAGTCAACGGCAGGGTTAGCAACTGAAGGATGAAACAGACAAAGGCACAGCTAATACAAGCACAGGAAACTTATACCCCGTTCAGACAGAGCCTAAAAGTCGTCTTTAGTCGTCTTCGAGTTATATCGAGTTCAAAATTCACTTGTGCGTGAACAGTTCAAGTCGACTTAAGTCGTCTTTCAAAAAGTCGTCTTCCATCGAATTTTCAACTCGCTAAAAAGCAAGTTAAATCGCTTTAGTAAGTCGATGTAACTCGACTAATGACGACAACCGATGACTTTTTGTATGTGTGAAAACATGTCGCCGTAAGTCGAGTTGAATTCATGTTTACTTCTACAGCGCATTGACCTGGAACAAGTAAAGCTCATTTCAATTCAACTTCAAAATCGTAGCGCATGTGTGAATAGTGGTAAGTCAAATTACTTTTCACTAATCCGAGGTCGTGTTTGAAATTACAAATTGACAAGATATCAACTTAAGATGACTTTTTAGTGTGTCTGAACGTGGTATTAAACAGCGAATACAGCGAATACAGAATATAGACAATAATTTTTTGGTCTCATCTGAAAGATTATATTTTAAGCTTTTAAATGACACCTTGCTTTTGGTTATTGGGTGTTCGATTGCAAAGTTACATCAAAATTGGTAAAAGGCATCGGGCTGATTTAGAAAACTATAGTTCTGAGATAATCAAGTTTAAAGTTTCTATACTGGTAAAACTTGAATGTAGAAAGGATTTTCATCTCGGTTTTTAAAACATTTGTCTTATGTTTTAGATGTTGGAACCTGATTTATAAGATAGAATACACTTCAAAGGTAACGTTTCTGATGAAATTAGAAATTCGACCTTGGACGTGATTTTTGACTATGCTTAACTTCAATGCCCTGTATCTCGTAATTTACGATGCCAACCTTAAGGTACCTTTTGATATGACGGGTCACATATAAAAAGCTTTAACCATGTTTTGTTCCACAGTATTTTTGACCACTCCACTACAACCCTAACACTTAGGCCTACCTTAAAAGGTGCAATTTATGATTCAGATGTGACAATAACCTTGCCCCTTTTCTAGCTAAAATAAGAAGAAGAGTACAACGTAAATGTATACTGAAAATTTCACTTGAGTCTGATAATTGTTTTCAAGATACAATTTTTTTCCCTGGAAATAACTGGGGGTTTTCCCTATTCCATGTTCAGGGGGAATTTTTTTCATCTGCCTGTGGAGGGGGAATTTTTTTTCCAAAAAACTTCCTGCTCCCCACCTGGAAATCCAATGGTGCGCCCCTTAGATAAGAAGTGTACTGACCCTCTATGCACTCTTTAAAATGTCCCAAGAGTCAAAGAGCTACAATTTAGTAAAATAAGATCTTCCACGTTTTCAAGTCGATAATAAATAATCTTAAATTTCCACTTATTGTTTACTTGAAAAAACATGTAAAATCTTTTCTTTTGCGGGTTCTAATCATGTATTTCTAAGAGTCACTGAACTTATGAAAAATAATTATACTTGTAAAATACTTGCAAATAATATGACATTTTTCAGGAAAAACACAGTACAATAGTCGCATGTTTTTTAATAATGTCAAGTTTTATTGCTATTGATCGAATCAATCAGAAAGGGAAGATGATATTAGCTGAAACTACTTACTTAAATTACAACGCCAAACATGATGATACTGTTCATCCACGCATCTTTCAATCATTACACTTCAATGATGATTCAGGTTTGTCTGTACTTTTAACCTTTAAGAGCAATTTTTGATCAGGTTTTTGATATGAAAATCATTTTGAAAGATCATGAAACCTGTAATAAATGTCATCAAATTAAAATGTTAATATAAGGCCTAAAAAAAATTGTTTGATTGGCGTAACCCGACCGACCCTAATTTTACCACCGACCCTAGATATTTTTATTTTTTTGAGCATGGTAAA
>JXSR01S061180.1:13542-24945 GCA_000969725.1 Ophiothrix spiculata | reverse complement strand
TCTAAAATCTCAAAAAACCAACAAAAAGGGTATATTTTTGAAACTGATGAGTTAATTTTTCAGTAAATTTAGTAAAATTTTAGTAAATTTTCAACAATCATACTCACTTAGGGTGTAATTTTTGAAAATATGTAAATACTTGTTTAGGGTGCTGTTTGGAAGTCCTTGGTCACGCCTGATACCCACCTTTCAATGATGACAGACCCCCTGGGATCGATCCCTGGATAGCAATTGTGAAAGCAAATTCTATGATGACTCAACTACCCAAACTTGTTTGTTTATATAAAATTAATGCCACCATTCATTGGAAAATGTAAACAACATTCCACATTGAAGGGCCCTATTCTATGTGAATCCAACTCATACTATGCACTTTAGTTTGCCACTGTCTGGGGAGTTATGGCATGCAACTCATGTCAATTTTCTTCAATTTCCACTCAAAGATTTTGCAAGGTTCAACTTCAGCTGCATAATTTGATGATGTCATGAGCATTTTCTGTAATTCCCTATTCTGTCCAACAGCAAAGTTATTTACGGTTTAGCTGCATGTTCTTTAACCGTAATTTTGTGATTATCTGACCATGACTGTTTTCCCTAATGTCTGTCCTTCCAATGAGTTGTATACTGTGCACACTTCTTCCATTGAGACTGTCCTTGTTATATTTGGTCTGCAAGATGAAACAAATAACAGAAAAGGTTTTGTTATAAGCTCGGTCTCGGTTAAGGCTATAGATACCACTGATTCACCAATTCTTTAATGACGCGTTCGCAACATATTCCCAATACATCAGGAATGCACTGGGAAATCATTGAGTGCTTGAACATTTTCAGCCTTCGATTACGTTTTGGAGGCCAAAGAATTAATTTATATACAAATCAAAGACTTCACTTTCATGCATCTCTTAAAAATCCAATATGGTTGCCATTATTCAAAATGGCTTTCAATTTATAATTTTGTTGTCTTTTGATGTACTGTAATATTTTCGCGCTCAGCAATTTTTGTGCAATGCTAATTTTCAGCTATTTTGAATCATTTTGCGTGCTTTAATTTTCTCGCTTGTGATTTATTTAATGTGCGGCGGTATATAAATAACATTTTCCGCGCTGCATTTATTTTTGCGCTAGGCAAATTGAGTGTGAAAAGCGCGAAAATTAATGTAGCGCAAAAAATACCACTTATATAGTATACCACTTAAACAGTATACACAGGAAAGTAGAACACATAAAATAGGCCTAAGGCAAAAACAAAAAACAAGTTTATTTCCCATGCGCCGCGCGCATTTCGTCTTGGCGTCATTATTTGCGCATTTCATTTTTTTATTTTATATTTTAGAAAACGAAAATCAAAATAGCCAATTTGATAAAAAGAACGGGGAAAATTGCAAAATATTTACTAAAGAAGTGTTTTCTTTTCAACAAAAACTTGAAACTGGACAGGTTTCTTACTGAAAAAATCATCACCCATGCGGATTTTCGATCAAAATTTGCCTTAGCACCTCTTGAACAATAGAAAAAAAAGAAGAAAAAAACGCATTTCGCATTTAGGTTTTTTGACCAACAACAGGAAACAAACTTTTTTTTTTTTTGCCTAATATTAGTTCAATTGCATATTTTGAAATCATACAAATTTCCACACATTAGAATCAGTGGCACAAATTGTGGTCATAAGCTAACCACAGTTATAAAACAGATCAACTTTTCTAGTGTTAGGAAAAAGAGAAGTTCCATCTACATGTAGTGTAAATAAAACCATTAGGCCTGGGACTAAAACCCGGGTACCCGCCCATCGTAAGCTTACCCGGGTACAAAATCTACCGACCAATTACCTGAACTGGACTATAAAATCACAGAATTTTGAACAAAAAAACTTTGTGTTCAACAATGTATGATAAAATCATCATCTGATCGAACATGATAAATCATGACCACAATCGGCAAAAAAAAAAAGCAAATTTCCCGCTCTAACATTGTAAATGCTCAAATTATCAATACGGTTGGGTACCCGATTATCCGACCGAATAAGAAGTCAGGTACCTGGGTAGCAAATTAACCGAAAAGTCCCAGGCCTAAAAACCCTATGATACTTACTTGATCACTCCATCAGCAAGCTTAGTAATAATGTCCTTCAGGATATCTGGTGGTACTGTGTCAAGGAATTCAGTTGTGTATTAGATGTGTTCAAGGTTATTAATTAGACCTGAGACAAATATTTGTCTCAGATTAGACAATCATAAAATATCATTTTGGAGACTACAGACTGAGAAAGCAAAGTTATTTAAAAGAAATGGCATTTTGTTTGCAACTGATTGGTTCATTTGCAGATAAACTAATCATAACAAAATACCTATACTCTGTAAATCTTGAAGTATGCAACAAGCAGCCGATTAATGCACAAAAACCAATATGACCAAACGAGGAAGTAAATTAGTCCGTATTTCTCGAATCATAACAAGGTACTAAAGCTTGTTAAATATTCAAATGAATTTATTTACAATGTTTGTCCATGTGTTATCTAAAAAAATTAGCCCAAAATAATACCAAAATTATGAAGAATTCATGTAAAATTATATTAATACGCAGTGATTTGGCCTTAATCTATCCTAATCAATCATTACTAGTCTCTTGCACAATACAAACCCACCAGTTCACAATGCTGTAGAATACAAGGGATATGCTATGGATCTTGTAACAGAGTCTGATTTCTTGTTGCATACTTCAAGGTTTATTATAGAGTATAGTGTGTGTGGACATGCCCTTGAATGCGGTCCACATGGTTACCACCAAAATCAACTCTCGAGTGCTTAGATTTGGTTGTGTGGAGAGACAAACCACGCAAATGATACTTGTTTGCGCATAGTGACAAAATTTGATGCATCATTAGCAAAAACCCAAAATACCCCCAATTATGTGCCAATGCCGGAATTAAAATGGTGGCGAGTATGGTATCCCCCTTGTAAATACAAAAAATGTGAGAAGGCATGAATTGGGAATTGGAACTCTTAAGAATCTTTTACACCACAAATTACGTCATTTCAAACCAAAAACAAGTACAAAATTTACAATGGTAAGTCTTCCATTTACACATACATATAGGTTAGAGATATACAATATTGTTGATTTTTGGCTCGAATACCCCAAATTTGAGCTCCATGGCTGACGACACCATTACATGGGCTGGTATCTTTCCTATGAACCTATGGTATTGACTATAAATCACAGGATTTCATAAGAAACTTCCAATGAACGCATGGGGCAGTCTTCAATGGTCTTTTGACTGACTGTTCCGACAAAATTGTATTTTTGTCATTGCTTTTTTTATATGTTTATCTTTCACACGTGTTCAATATACAAATAAAGCTATCTGATACCAATTGAAGTTCTCAAAGGATACGTAGATATTTGCCTTGTTGTTGGCATGACATCGTCCACACTGTGTCGTTGAGATAAGAGATGCTAGCTGCCTTGAGACTGAGTAAGCGCGAATCTGGTGGGTCAATCTGTAGGATGGAAAGATAAAAACACGTTGTAAGCAGGCGGAACCCAGGCATGAGAATGAAATTCCATAAAAAACAGGGAAATTGTTAAAAACAGAGCAGGGGTGTGATTGGCCTTTCAGAAAAAATCCCTGCTGCTGAGAAAATCCTGAAAAAACATCGTAAATTGGTCTAGAATGATCCAGATCGGGCTGAAAACAAATAAAATTGCGGAAATTTTGAATAAAAAATTCCTTCACTCTACACAAAAAATCCTGAAGAATCACACCCTGACAAAGGAAAACAGGCTAAAAATACATGAAAACACAGCTTTGACCACAAAAATCAGGAAATACTGATAAAACAGGAAGATTCTCATGCCTGGGGACCACATTTTTTTCAAAATACACCCAAAGGGTGATTTTTTCTGAAGCTAAAATATACCCTAAATTAGGAGTTTGTGTGGCTTTTACACAAATTAATATTCTAAATGGAGATTTCACAAATACTGTTTTCACAACAGGTTTTGAAAAAGTAAGTATTTATTGAAAAAGGCTGTTTTTGATACCCTAAACAATGACACCTGATTCACCCTTAAATCTTCAAAAACAACCCTATTTACCTTTTTCTTGGTCAAGCCTGTTTACATGATTATTACTTGACTGAATCCCCCCCCCCCGGGTAATCGCAACTCTGGCAGGTCAATCTGTAAGACTAAAGGATAGAAACTAGTCACCAGATTAGTAGAATACAGGGTGTGTCATAAAAATACGAAATTAGCAAAACATAAGTATACAAATATAAGCAGTTATTTTTACAGATTTTTTAACCGTCTTCACTCCATTATTTGCTTTCATTTGCTTTAATACAAGCCATTGCTTTTATTCAAATACTGGCAGATCCTTTTTTCACTTTCAGTCTGATATATACCAAATTTTGCTTGGTATACAAATATTATTAATTTAAAAAAGAGCACAGTCCTATTTGTGGAACTTATTGGCAGTGTTCCCGCTAAGAAGTGGTTTCCAAAACAAAGACAAAACCAGGGGTTTGGTGTTATTCTATAAAGTTTTACTCAGATTAAATTTAAAATCAACCTCATATTTGGGTGGTCTTTCCGAAATTGGCAATAGCGAGCTATATTTTGTTTTTAAGTCACTTTGGCGCAAACCTAAAATCCATAGCGGGAACACTGCTTATTGGGTTCAGCATCAGTATTGTATTGGAAATAATTGCCTGTTCAGTGTCTTATCCTGGATCAGCTCTGTTTCACCTGGATGACACTTCATGCACAACACCACCCCCAGTGGGGGCGGGGGGGGGGGGTGGGTGGTAACTGGGTAACCACCCGCGTTACCAAAAAGGTGAGACCTCAAGGCAGGTCTCAAGACTTGAAATATAGGGTATCAAAATCGACCTGGTACTCTGTAAGTCTTACATAAGGTATCAAATTTGGCTTTGAAGTCTCTGATATGGTATCAAACTAAGAAGGAATGGTTGAATTAATGACAATGGTGTCTTAAATTGCCAATAAAAGTGTTTTAATACGACCACACTTCTTAAAAAGTGTTCAAATGGTATAAAGTTACATTTAACCTATGATTTCTTGTAATAATTATTTCGTCACATTTGCGTACAGTCTCAGATAGGCTATTAATTTGATCAGGTATGGTCCCTGATAGGGTATCCATTTGAACAGATAAGGTAGATTCATGGTCTCAGATAGGTATCATTTCACCCATTTTTGTCAATTTTTGGTCCCACATAGGGTCACCTATGGATCCTGCAGAACTCGGGTGGTTACCCGAACACCAATATCAGTTACCCCCCACCCCCAAGGACACCACCTTACCTGTAAATCATGTTGTCTAGTTATCCATCTACCACCCACAGCTAACGCTGAGATAATTTCATGTTTATTTGGTAATGTTTTTAATTGTCGTCTTCTTACTGGATTCAACGTCAATTCATCTTCTTCATTTGGAAACATTATAACTGAAAAAATGGAATAATTGTTGACAAAAAATACTTGTCTGCTCATCTACTTTTAATTAGAGAAAAAAAGATAAGATTTATTCTTAGTCACTGAGTGCGATTTTACTTCCTAATAAGGAATTTTGGCCATCCATTATGAGACGATAGATGACAGGCAAAACAATAAATCTTATCTTCTATTCTCAAATTTATTGCCAAACAACAATAAATGGTATCAAATAGGAGTCTGACTTTTTTCCCCATAGACTTAACGTGTGGCAAAACTGTCCACCCTGTTTGTTTGGAACCCAAACGCACGTGTTTGGTGATTTACATAAATTATGACGTCACTACTTCCCCGGCGTATAGAAGAGGGCTTACTTCAGTTTGGGTAAAACCTGGTAAATACAAAACATGTTCAATTGAGTATGTAATGTAGTGCTGTGCTTTAAATCATATTGATTGAAATCAATATCCATCTTTAATGATGTGTTAAGTTTGGCGAGTGCAATTGTGTTAGGGTCAAAACATAGTTCTTTTGAGCTGTCAAACATATTTGTTGCAACAAGTCTTTGTTATCTTATAATCTGATATATAAGTTCCATTGTATTTACTATTAATAACGAAGGCTTGGTGATGAAAAATCAATACACCACAAAAATTTTCTTTGATGTTAAATGTTTGGTGATTTTCCAAAACCAAGCATCCGTTATTGATTAGACGATGCTTTGGAATTAATGTAATAACAAAGACTTGTTGCACCAATGTTTGATAGCTCAAAAGATCTATGTTTTGACCCCTTGGACAATTTGGCACCATAGAAGAATGAGTATACACAGAAATGTCATATGGCAGCCATGGAAGTTACGCCATTATTTTATTAGCGTGATGAAATACAACAATGCAACAATTAAAGTGTGACACTTTTAAAATCCATTTGGCACCAAGCCTTCCAGTCAGAAATCAGCCCCCAATTGATACCAAACTCTAAGTCGCTGACAAAATCTCCAACATTCAATTTCACCCTTTTTATATTTTAAATGTAAAATTGCATACTTCAAGTAATTTTTACTATCTGATTAAATTCACTGAAGTCAATTATAAGTATAGATACTCCCTGTTGGTAGTTGTCACTCCGTAATAATTCTTTTGCGTTTACATGAGCAAAAGCAAAAGCAAAAGCAAAAATCCCAGGTTTCTTTGCTTTTGATTTCCCTCATAGAAGACAATAGCCTATCCCATACCTTGAATGACAGGTCTATTTAACGTGGTAAGATTAATTTGATAATTCGTTCGTCAATTATATTTTTTGTAAAACCTTTGTAAACTAAAACTTATGTCTTACAATGAGATAATTATACGAAGCATCTGAACAAACCTAGTGACTCAAGTTCTCATACCAGAAATAAAAAAACAAAAGAGTGTGCACCTTGCCATCAGAATTGACTTACCACCGTCATCAATAATAAGATCAACCCCTAAGCCGCCACTTTCTTCTAGACATTGGTTTAACATGGCATATCACTTACCACCGTCGTCAATAATAAGATCAACTCCTAAGCCGCCACTTTCTTCTAGACATTGGTTTAACATTGCATATTTCTTCAGTGCGTCATCTGTCTCAAGGATCTGACCTGTAAGAAGCATGCAAATAATGGTCAATCCTACTTATCTTTTAACAATTTTTCAAGATATTTTGCTTTTGCTGATAAAATAACAAGCCACAGATAATGGTGTAACACTGCAAAATATAGTTTCACAAGTTCTGTTGATACCAAGGAATTTTAAAAAGGGGAGCTGGTGTTCTCCGCCATTTTGATTTCACTGCTGTGTAAATCCTATGGGACGGCAGCCATCTTGGATTGTCGCTCATTGAGGGTGAATTATTATACCTCCGACACTTTACAGCTCCACAAGCCACACTTCGAGAGTCTTCTCAACGGATTAGCGGGGAAAATTGCCGAACTTTGCTCAGAGTAAGTCTCAATACACGCTACTTGAAACGAAGACTCGGTTTGCGCGTGAAACAAAATGCACACGCTGTATATGCATCAATTGAAGATTTACACGATCTGCCTGGATATTCTGCCTGTACTCATCCCCAAGAATTATGCAACAGGCCTGTTTTTCGATGACCTCTAACTGGTCAGTCTGTTATAATTTGCGATTGAAAATCCTTTGTGCTGTTAAGATTTTTTCTACGAGATCTCTGCACATTTTTTAACATCTTTAACATTTTGAAAACCTCTGGAGATTTGAAGATTTTTTAAAAATCTGGATATTGGGAAAAAATTCGAAAACTGGAATTTCTGGTTCAGCAAAGACCTGATATGGCCTCAAAGTAAGCCCAATAGTGATACAGAACTTAAAATGTAGAGTTTCCTGTAGAAGTTTTCTGTAGGGTGGATCTCCCATTTAGGCTTGGCGTCAAAAGACATTCGCTCGCCCCAGTGAAAACAGCTCACCCTACCAAAAAAATTTGCTCCAACTGGAAACAATATTTGCTAAACAAATCAAATTTCACGACATTCGCTACACTTCAGATTGAATTGGAGCAAAGATCGCTCCAAATATTCTTGGGTTTGTTTATTCAATAATCATAGTACTACAACATACGTGAGTGACATTCGCTTTCATCGATTTAAACGATGTTCGCGCAATGTGAGTGACATTTGCTCTCTGTTTTAGCAAATAAGTCAGAGCAAATGTCACTCGGCCGAGCGAATGTCTTTGGACGCCAAGCCTTAAAACCTAGCCCTTAGGGGAGACACGTAAATTAATCGCCAATAGCTTGCCGTTATCTGAACTAGACGGCAAAGTCAAATTTTGGGCATCTGGCTGGAACATATTCCATTTAATGCTTTAAAATCATAAATACAGTACACAGGCACATAAAAAAATGCGTGGATAAAAGGATTTATCAATATGATTAAGATTATTCGCAAAATAGGCTGTTCCGACTAGTGCAGTTATCTGAAACACATTGCCGATTAGTTTACGTGCTTCCCCTTACCTATTTCAGGTTTCAAAGTCTGTATATAAGCAGTTTCTTCTGACGATGATGATGTGGCTATAACTTTGCCTCCCCAATGCTGTGCTAGCTGCACTGCTACACTACCAAAAGACTGGAAAACAAAAACACAAAAAACTGTGACCTCTGTAGATGATTTGGCTGTGACTCTGCCTCCCCAATGTTGTGCTAGCTGCATGCACAGTTACACTACTAAAAGACTGGAAAATAAAACAGAAAGAACTGTGACCTCTGTAGATGATGTGGCTATGACTTTGCCTCCAGTTTAGAGACCGCTGACCTATGCATTTACCGACACACCATTGACGACACACACCGTATCACTGGCTGTCATTCTTCCAAAGCATTGCAAAGCTGTGTAGGCTGTGCAACGAGTTTCATAACTTTCGCCACCCTATCCTAACCCCTCTGCCTTGGGTAAAAGACTCCCAGTTTGGAGACTGCTGACCTATGCACTTACCGACGCACCATTGACAACAAACACTGTATCACCGGCTGCCATTCGTCCCAAGCATTGCAAAGCTGTGTACGCTGTGCAACAAGTTTCATAGCTCTCGCAACCCTATCCCAACCCCCCTGTCCTGGGTAAAATACTCCCAGTTTGGGAGACCACTGACCTAATTAATGTATGCACTTACCGACGCACCATTGACGACAAACACTGTATCACCGGCTGCCATTCTATCCGAGCATTGCAAAGCTGTGTACGCTGTGCAACGAGTTTCATAACGCTCGCAACCCTATCCTAACCCCTCTGCCCTGGGTAAAGACTCCCAGTTTGGAGACCGCTGACCTGTCCACTTACCGACGGACCATTGACGACAAACTCTGTATCACCGGCTGCCATATTTCCTAAGCATTGCAAAGCTGTGTAGGCTGTGCAACGAGTTTCATAACTCTCGCAACTCTATTCTAACCCCTCAACCCTGGGTAAAGACTCCCAGTTTGGAGACCGCTGACCTATGCACTTACCGACGCACCATTGACGACAAACACTGTATCACCGGCTGCCATTCTTCCCAAGCATTGTAAAGCTGTGTAGGCTGTGACAGCATCACCAATACATGCCGCTGCATCTTGAAAACTCAAGCGCATAGGTTTCACAACTGTACAAATAAACAACATATGTGACCCATCATATTGAAAGTTACCTTAAGGGCACAGTTAACCTGTCATTTTCTGAAATATTTTATGCTTTGTAACTCAGCAACTGATAAGTAAATCCATATAAAAGTATATATTTCTAGATGTGGATTTTCATGTAGAAAATGATGGTTAGGTCAGTTTTGGACCAAAATGTATGATTTTGGACCAAGGTCCAAAAATCCCATGTTTTTGGACCATTAACTTGTAAACAACCTAACTAAATTTTGAAAAAATAAAAGTTGGACCTCGAATGCTTTTTAGAATCTAGAAACACATGTCTAGGAACGCATTTCTCAAATTTTTGATTTTTGACTTACTTGACTTACCTTTGAAATATTGCCAAAAAATAGGTCCAAAGTTGGCCCAAAACGATTTTTTGTCTTTTTTGGCCTATTTAATAAATAAACGCCCGTATTGCCGGCAAAAAGAAAACAAAAGTTTACAAACGGCGTTCTATACACCCGTGTGACAAATTGTCACGTTAGCGCGAGAGCCAGCGACCAAGACTAGCGCATTCAATTCAATACAGAAAAGAACCCACCGCGAACTATTACCTTTCACAAAATGGCGGCGATCCTGGCGGCGATTCAAGAGCCTACCTGCCAATTTTGATAAAGTGAAGCTATGAAGTTTAAATGTTTTAGGGATGATTAGATTGATGATGATGAAGATCCTGATGCAGAATTTTCTAGTGATCATCTTGATTCCAATTCAAGTGATGACGGTTATCAAATTAGCGAGCAATGGTCAACTTATTTGTAAATCTTCAACTGACGTTACAAACTTTAAAAATTTCAAATGTCCTTTTCCAATAGGCCTATGTGATCCACGCTGCAATATTAGTTTTTTGTTTGCTTCTGATCATTTAACTTGTAGTATTTGTATCTATTACTGTTACAGTAGCACTTCATCATGTGGCTAGGAAGTCCGGATGCGGTTGGCATTTCGAGTTCTACAATGTGCGATCCACAAGTTTGGTTTGCGCGTCCATGATCCGTGCCTTTCAAAACTGCATAAAATTGCGTTTATTGATGTTTTAAAAATTGCATTTCATTGAAAAGTTCTGCATGATGTTTCCACAGTAGACATTGCAAAATAGAATGACTAGGAATCCCTTCAAAGACTTTTTTGTAGAATATTGTGAACGTTTTAGACTGGAGATCCCGAAGGACCCATGCGGCGTCACCCAACACGTTCGAATAACAAGGGTAAGTGACCGGAAACTCAACATTGAGTTACAAGGGCCTGACACAGCTACAATTTCCTCACCTAATGAACTCACCTAAATCATACTCTCCAACTACACAGTACTCTGCACATCCAGAACAACTTGAGTCCAGCGGTAACACAGCGACAACTTCGTCCCCCTTTCTGCAGCTTGTGACACCTGTACCAACTGTGAGTGTAAATATGATTGATTGAAGGTTTATTAGACAATATTGATATCGCAGCAAAAGCTGAATTAACACAATATTTACAAAGACAATTCGAATACAATAGCAAAAATATAAACTTGGATGACAGGTGGAAAAAAGCACATTCAAACTCTCTGCGCCAAGCACTCCTCTCCAAACAAAATGAAAAAATAAACTTGCACCAACACGGTCTACACTACATACCTTAAAGCACACCTATACACACTTCTTTGACCAACCATTCAACCTTACACACCCCTACCCCCACCCAGCCAAACTACTTGACTCCCTATCACACATCCACACACACACCCCAACCCACATACAAATCCACACTGCCCAACACATATCATCACCCCCCCCC
>JXSR01S061169.1:43714-59892 GCA_000969725.1 Ophiothrix spiculata | reverse complement strand
TGGATATTTCATCACTAACTACTCACATAATTTCCAGTACAAACAATCCCATAGGAAGCAATGCATGATGGGATACACACCATCTCTTCTCTTGGTAAGGCCTATCATCTCATTTTACTGTAAAGAAATTTAGTTTTACAGCATTAAAATTTAGCAAATTTCAAACCTCACTTTTCGTGTGCATTTTGATTTCACTAATTTGAATTATTTTGCAATCCATAAATGGTAAGATACATTTTAGCCAGATTTTAATTTACAGAATTTTTGTGCTTGGGAAATTTAAATGCTTTAAATTCACTTTTTTCCATTTTTGGTCATTTTTTTTACCTTATTTGGCATGAAAATCAAAAAATTGGCCAAAATCCTAAAAAGTAAAAAAGACGCAACATGCGAGTGGGTGTTTAAAATTAAAATTCCCATTCCTAGGTCATTTTGTAAAAAAAATGTTATTTTTAGCTTGGTTGGAAGCCGAAATGGCCAAAAAATGTGTTTTTCGTGATTTTCCCCAAAAATGTGATTTTTGGCTAAAAATCAACCTCACCATAATGTTCCTTGTAAAAAATCCTTTCTGGAAATGTATACTTTTATTAACTTTAAGCACTTTGTTCAAAAGTTATGGTACAAAATAAATTTGCAAAAACGTAACATTGAGTAAGGTGCTTACACCCCTTAACACTTAAGTGCATAAGGGGTGGCGGGGCGTACCATGGTAATAAACATTTGTTTTTTTTATTCTCACATTTTAACGCCGCAATATTTCGGGCCTATAATCTTTGTTATTGCCTAAATAGTAGTTGCGCTTCATTTGGCGAAAAAAATGAGATCGGTCGCGTTGTTTTTGAGCTAATTAGCATTTTGGAGGTGCAAAAAAATTGATTTGCCCATAAAATCGCCCGGAGTAAAATTAACAAAATTTTATTTCAGCAATGTCAATGAACTCATGATCTCCTAATTTGAGCCAAATTTCATACCTTGCATACCTTCAGCATTTACCAAAGCTCTTACAATGCTAAGTAACTTACAGAATATGAAACTTTATAATTAGCAGTTGGGAAATACACTCCTGTACGTATAAATTCCATTTACCTTTTTGTGATAGTATCAATAAAATTTCCATATTGTGCCTTGTTTTTTCAGAGGGTGAACTTGAAGTCAGTAAAGCAGGGAAAGTGTTGGGCAAGATGGGAGCGGGAAAAGTGTTTGGTGAACTTGCTATCTTATATAACTGCACACGCACAGCAACTGTAACTGGTAAGTACTTATATGGGACCCGGGGGGGGGGGGCACTCAAGTATAATGCTGCAGGCATAGCGTAACCAAGAAAAAGGTGAATTAGGGTTGATTTTGAGGACAAAAGGGTGTATCAGATGACACCTTTTAGGGTATCAAAAACAGCCATTTTAGCTCATTTTCAAGAAATAGGGTACTTTTTCAAACCCTAGTGTTAAAACGGTAACAATTAATTCCCGATTTAGGGTGTGAATGGGTGAAAAAGGGTATATTTTGGCTTCAGAAACAATCACCCTTTAAGGGGGGGGGGGTTGAAAACCTGTGGTCACGCTATGCCTGCAACATTATACTTGAGCTTGAGTGGCCCCCAGGGTATGGGACCAGGTTTGATCAGACCAGATAAAAAATAATGCGTCCATTCTGGTGTCCATGCAAATACTGCAGGCAATTTAAAACAGGAACAAATAACATTATTCAGGGGGCAAAGTATATACTTTACCAGATTTTTCGTGATGAGATAAGATGTTTTTCCCCTGTTGAAGCTATCAAAACAGACAAACAAATACAATTGAATACGTCAGAATAAGAACATCCCAACTCCAATAGCTCCCTTCTTTTAATTATATTTATAAAATAGAAATGCATACAAATTTCTGAAAATGCTTTCACATCACTATTAAAAATACACAATCCCTCATTGAAAGATTGATTGTCCCTTTTACAAAATGTACTCGCCTATCGCCTCTTGAAATTGAACAATCAATCTTTCAATTCGGGATGGTATATTTTTACCATCACACTCTATAAGCAGTTAATATTTGTATAATCACAGTTATTGTTTTAAAGTTGCATTCCATTTTGAAATTCCCGTTCAATGTCATCATACCATCTGTCCTCCCCTTTTTCCTGGTAGTCCGTCTTAATTTTCTAGTGACGAGCTGAACATGTATGTAAGTCATGTTCATGCAGAACATCAAATGGGTCCACAGTTTCATAAATTTGATGTGTGCCATTTCTATACACAGCTTACATGTAGGTTCCAATCACATTCTCATCCCCCTGGGCTCAACCAGAAGTAGTAGGCCTATATTTTTTGATACCATATCAAAGCCCATATATATTTCTGATTCTAAATCCAAAATTTAATCTCCAAATTCTTAATACTTTCGTTGATACAGCATAAAATGTAAAATTATTGGTATACCTATTTTCTAATTCTTTTGTATTTTCATAACAGCTCATCCCCAAGGTTGCACACTTTCTTTTGTCTCTCAAGAGAAAACAAGAAGCAAGCTGAGGTTAAAATTTCACAATATATATTTCAGAGGTCAAGATCAATCAGTTAAAAGTAAATTGCACACATGCTAAGATAGGAACCTACACCTTTGAATAAATAATTTATACATGTTCTCCTAATTCAAAAGTTGAACTATCAAAGCAAGAAAATGACCCCCTCCCCTTTGAGCTCCTCTGCATTGGCCAACGGTGGGGTGGGGGGGGGGTAACTGGGTATTCTGACTGGGTAACCACCCGCATTACCAAAAAGGTGAGACCTGGACAGGTCTCGAGATTTGCAATATAGGGTATAAAAATCAATATGGTGCTCTGCAAGTCTCACTCCAAATTTTGCTTCTTAGTCTCTGCTAGGGTATCAAACTAAAGACAGAATGGTTGAAATTATGACAATGGTGTCTTAAATTACCAATAAGTGCTTCAAATACCTAGAAAAACTTCTTAAGAGTGTTCAAATGGTGTACAATTACACAATTGTAAACCAATGATTTCTTAATCTTGTAATAATTATTTCGTCACATTTGCGTACGGTCTCAGGGTATTTATTTGAACAGGTATGGTCTCTGATAGGGTATCCATTCGAACAGATATGGTAGATTTATGGTCTCAGATAGGGTATCATTCCCTGTATCATTTCACCCATGTTTCCCATTTTTGTTCTCACCTTCGAAACCTGCAGAACTCGAACGGTTACCCAGAAACAATATCAGTTACCCCCCCCCCCACCCCCCCGAGATTGGCCATCAATCAAGCCAGCCATCTGGTGCTGTATTATCTATCTTCTCTACATCTCCTTAGCTCCATTCAATTTATATGTTATTCATATTGTCGTTAACCTCATTTTAAAGTTAGTTTCATGTTTCGCTTTGATTCTGTTGTGTGGCTACAATGATATCATGTTGTTTGGCACGTAAGCATGCTGCTATTGTTGCTAGCTAGACTTGTACATCAGTTTCATCGGTTAATAGCTGAAAAGGATATTATTTTCATATCATAAGATTTCAAGTTCTCTGATATTCAAAATCGTCCTTGTGTTACGAAAAGACACTTCGAAATACTGACTCAGCACGAGTTAACAAGTTAATTGCCTCTACGAGCGCCAAGAGAGGGAAAAGGGCAGTATACATTTTGTATAACAGCAACAACAACAAAAATACAAGTAAAATCATAAGTCTTAATAAAAGGATTAATCCTGCTAGTCACACAGGTTTTTTTTAAAACCAGTCCAACTAGTATTCCATTTGGGACATGTTTAGAACATTTGAACCTTTTGGGAAAAAGATTGGCACAGTGTTTCTTCCTTGCCTTTCCTTTCACCATTGTAGCCCGGGTTCAATTCCTGGTTAAACCAAGGTTGTATGTAAATTTGGTTGTCAATCCATAATCGTCCTCACAGGTTTTTTCTGAGCATTTGTTTCTCTTTGCATCTAAAATCTAAAATTATTTCCAGTATTCTGCCTTTCTCACTATGAAAGTTAAATTCAATGCATTTAGCTGCGTAATATATATGCGGGAAATGCATTTGAGAATTCCATAAGATCTAGGGAGGAGTGACACCCGTTGGAGGGATGTGTTACAATGAAAAAAAGCCTCAATCTTTAAGTATTAAATAGTTTTATATGCCATAAAGAATAAAAGTTAGTCTCTAATAATTCTCCATTGTAAGTTGTACATTGTCCATTGGATGATATGTCTGAGCACTAAAAAGTATTCTGCAGTGCCCCCCCCCCTGGTATGAGTCATATGATCTTGTAAAGTGGTTTCAAGCTTTAAAATGTCATTAATGGATTTCAAAATCTCCCTTTTATGTGCACTTAAATAGAAGTTCATGCATAGCATGTAGGCCTAAGATTTATATAATTTAACACAGATTCTTGTTGCACGTTTTCAAGTTGTACTTAAAATGATATAATTGTGAACAAAACAAACATTGCCTTTCTATTCTTTAAATGCAAAATGTTATAATTGCATTTTAATTCGACCAGCAACATGCCCATTTAATTTCTTTGGCCTGAATTATTTGTTGCACTGTTTGCTCAAAAGTGGACAGACTGGATGTTATCCATATGTTTTCTGCTGCAATTATTTTAGTATGCATGTAGAACCATCTCTTTTTTCCATGGTAGAACTGATTACTGGTATCAATGTAGTGTCACCTTCCATCTCTTGCAAGCCAATTAGCAATCACGTTATAGAGATAACCCAATAAGTGTCTATCTGTCTAACACCCTGGTCACATAACCAACGGCCGGTGTCTGGTAAGCCGAAGGAAGTCGCAACGCCGGTATGACATCGGTGAATGCTTGCGTGCTTTTGCGATGCCTGGTTGGAATTTGGTGGTTATTAGACAATAACTGAAGACATCGTATACATGCAGCAAGGTTTAAACTCAAAATTACGGTGTCTCTTCGGCTTACAGACACAGGCATGTATCTGATCGGTGTCCGCTGAAAACTACCTGGTATGACACCATAAAAACATTGTAACCTCGCTGCAAGTTTATGTGACCAGGGTATTAATCTTAGAGCTGGTTTTGATGAGGGGCATGTCAAAAAGGGTTTAATTTTCATAACTTTGAGGCATCAGACATTTTATTTAAATTATTGTGCGACTACAGGTCTAGGGTATGGTACCACATTGATCCAATTATTAATCTGTTAGTAACACCACTGAAAGGAACTCAGCTTTTCTAGTTTACAAGCCCTAATTTCCCTTGGCCTAAAAACTTGGAACTATTTCTTACACCAGCCAGACTGGATACTTGTTAACCAGTCAACCTGAGTATATGTAATCCAGATGTTTTCTGCTGCAATAGTCTGCAAATAGAACTGATCACTGTGGTATCGATCATTGCATTGCTGTGTTCTTTCTCTTGCCAGTCAAGTAACAAAGTCTTCAATATCAAATAGGGCATATGAATCTGGAGATAACCCAATTAATTTTTGCCAAGAGAAGACTTCAGGATCTTCCCTTCATGCCTTGCTTCCAATGGGATTTTTGTAATGAGAGGGTTTAGGGAAGAAACATAGTAAATTAGCAGACCTCATCCAAAATTTGCATTTTAGATATGTTTTATCCCTAAACCCTCTTATTAAAACCTGTACAAAAAACCCATTGGAAGCAAGGCATGATGGGAAGTTCCTGATATCTTTTGTGTCTGCCCATTTTCTACTGCTTTTTGAGGGTCACCCCAGGTTTTAAATATTATAGGCGGTTGTATAGTTAGGGAGGAAACCCATGTGCAGTGCTTGGAGGAAAATCTGCAATTTCACCCTAGGGTGGGGGAAGAATCGGTTTCCACAAAACTGGATCCTTATACACAAAAAGCATCAAAAGGGTCTAATTTTCACCAGTTGGTGCCAGGCATCGAATCTCACTCGACCACAATTTATATGGTATACATCTAATTTGAACTTGTCCAACAACAATTATGGTAAAGAGTTATTTGCTCCTCTATTTATTTTTCATTGCGGAACTGATTTTTGCTCAAAAACAGGGTCTATGGAACTGATTTTTTCCTGAATTGAGGTCTCAGGAACTGAGCGGAAGAGGAGGCTTGAAAAGGGGGTCAATGTAAGTGACCCCCAGGACAAGAGTACCCCTGGGTCCCCACTCTGTGACAGGACACTTTAATACCTGACAATCATTGGTGACAATCATGACCAAGTCCCTTTAGTCAGGCAGTAGATCTGCACTGCCATCTGTTATGTCAGGGTTGATCTTGTCAGTCAACTTGCAACCAGGTGTACCTTGTCAAGATTTGAACAAATGACCCTGACCTGGTTATATTCGATAGATTCATAAGCATTTACTTTGAAGTTTCATGGATCTTTGTAGTAATGCTTATTCAACCAAATAAGCTAGCTCCTGACTCTAGTTTCAATTTCTTCTGAGAGCCAACTGAAGTGTACTTGAGCGAGACGTTAGCTAGTTCAGCAATCTTCAATTTGGGATTATAACAACAGGCAATTCTTGGTTGTTTGACCTCTGAAGCGGTTGTTTTCCATAGGTATTTTTTAGAACTTGTGATAATAATAATAGACTCACCAGGTATACACTGTATGCAGCGCCCCAAGACTAATGGCTTACACGACTTCTGAACCACGGAGCAATTAGAGTAAAGTTTCTTGCCTAAGGAAACAAGGTGACATGATCCGACTGGCAGAGCTGCCACTGGGGCTCGAACCCACAACCTCTGTATTACGAGTCCCCTACTCTAACCGCTCGGCCACGCTCCCCTCGTAGCAACGGGTATACCCCACCAATGATATGGTACTTTGAGAAATGTATCTGTATTAGCATATCATAATTTGGTGCAAAAATAAAACACAAATATTGTGTTGTTTTTAATAACTTTTCTAGCCCCGATTTCATTAGTACCTTGTCCTTCACCACCTACTTTTTTAGTGTCCAACAGCCTATTGTGTGCTGCCTGGGCTCGGTGCTTGGTCTGTGGGTCAGGGGACCAATGCTAGTTCAATAACTTTTCATGAAATGTTTGTGTTTTGCCATGTTGTGTTATTACGTATTTGCTAGGTGTGGATGCGAGACCACAACTTGGCCTTGAAAGACATATTAAGCCTTTGTACTTTCTTTAATGACTAAATGTTTAAGTCATTAAAGAAAGTACGGTTCATCAATAACGAGACAATCATACATGCACCTCTTAAGTACATGTAACTTGAGCTCGGGGGGAGGGGGGGACTTCCCATTTACAAGGATATCATTAGCAAACATAGGTTTTCAAAAAGCTCCCCAAGTAAGCATTTACGCCAGACCTAAAATATATTTGATATGCACCCTAAAGTAATTGCTGTTTCTCAACCCTAAACAAAGTCAATAATGCATTATACTTGCAAAATCACGCATGCATGTATTATCATTATGGTTATTCACGTAGTTACCATTCAATAAAATTTGCCATTCCCGTTTCCTCAACATCATTTGCTATTTCATACAATTTGGCCGGTTTGGTTTTCATGCACGGCTTTCATAACATTTTTACCGGATGTGTAAACTAGTGGATTTGATTAATAATTACTGAACCCTTGACACATGTAATTGGTCCCTGAGAATCCCGAGACGCAAGCTGCCGCCACCCAAATGAGATTGTGTTGTGGCAGCTATACACAAAACACAGGCATAATTTAAATTGGCGAAAACCGAATGGTCGGACCAGACTTTACCTTTCATTACACACAATTAATAATACATAACGCAGGTTATCCTTTTTTCCCTACATATATGATAACAATTAGGTGTTGTATACATTTACGATCCTTACACATATACATTAATAAACGATGCACCTTAATCTGACATAACGTTTCTTATATGCCCTAGGAGAACTAAAGAACACTTGGAGTTGCCCTTGCTCTTAAACTGCTGTTTATCCATATAGCAGAACAAAAGTTAGAACTAAAGAACACTTGGAGCTGCCCTTGCTCTCCAACTGCTGTTTATCCATATATCAGAACAAAAGTTGGAACTAAAGAACACTTGGAGTTGCCCTTGCTCGCCAACTGCTGTTTAATCCATATAGCAGAACAAAAGTTAGAATTAAAGAGCACTTGGAGTTGCTGCTGTTTAATCCATGTAGCAGAACAAGAGTTAGAACTAAAGAACACTTGGAGTTGCCCTTGCTCTCCAACTGTTGTTTGATCCATATAGCAGAACAAGAGTTAGAACTAAAGAACACTTGGAGTTGCCCTTGCTCGCCAACTGCTGTTTATCCATATAGCAGAACAAAAGTTAGAATTAAAGAGCACTTGGAGTTGCCCTTGCTCTCTAACTGCTGTTTAATCCATATAGCAGAATAAAAGTTAGAACTAAAGAACACTTGGAGTTGCCCTTGCTCGCCAACTGCTGTTTAATCCATATAGCAGAACAAAAGTTAGAATTAAAGAGCACTTGGAGTTGCCCTTGCTCTCCAACTGCTGTTTAATCCATATAGCAGAACAAAAGTTAGAATTAAAGAGCACTTGGAGTTGCCCTTGCTCGCCAACTGCTGTTTATCCATATAGCAGAACAAAAGTTAGAACTAAAGAACACTTGGAGTTGCCCTTGCTCGCCAACTGCTGTTTAATCCATGTAGCAGAACAAGAGTTAGAACTAAAGAAGACTTGGAGTTGCCCTTGCTCTCCAACTGCTGTTTAATCCGTGCCTGCAAAGGACAGGAAGCAGCTCAGTCCGAGCCAGATCCAACGGGCCTCTAACATTTAGCTTTAAAAAGAGCTAAACATTGATGGTTTCTCCGGAGACATGGTTTTTATCACCTGGAGTTCCGGATCTAGCTGGCCCCGAACTGTCAACCCATGCGCCCAACACTTAACACAACTTAAATCAAGGCACACCACACAGTGGGGAGGGAGGGTGGTGTGTGGTTGACGACGGGCCAAAATGTGAAGCGAACGCGGAAAATTTGCAAAAAAAACCCAAGCTAACGCGGGAAAGTAGCAACCTATGTTTGGTTGAACACACAGACCTTCGGTCTCTTGGGCGAACAAAACCATCAAATTATATATCAAAGCTGCTTTCACTCCCTCAGGCCTCTGTGCTAAAAGCGGGAAGCTGAAACGGGGGGACAATGTCTCGATCTTCCATGGGAGTAAATGGTGTTTAGATTTAAAGCAAATTATCTAAACTAGGAATTATCCTTTACTTTATTTTGGCCTGTTTTTAGACCCTTTTCAGGACCTTTTCATAATGTGCCTAGTCAAAAAACAACTCTTTTTACATGATTTTTTTTCACAGATGATACAATGTAACCCATAGTCCAATATGAGTGAACCCCCTAGGACTTGAGCATGTGCGACACTTGGTCCTTTTATTTCCTTGAAAATGTAATGTTGATGCAGGTGGTTTGAGCATTTTACTTCTATTGTGGAAAACAAAGCTATACAGGGTGTCCCAATAAAAATGCATCACTTTTGTTTTTGATCATATCTTAGAAACTAATGAACAAAAATTAAAATTCTTTTCATAATAATAATTAGTATAGTTTAGTCTTTTAGTGGTGAAATTTTGAGCAAAATCTGTTTAGCCATTCTTGAGAAAACAAGAATTTCGTAAGTTGACTCAATTTTACCCCATTCCAATGGGGTTTACCACAGTAACGCATATTTGCAACCATCATCGATCTGACATGACCATGTCACCACAGTAGTAGGCCTACTCTAAATGGAAAACTAATTTCATTCATGGATAAACACCTTTTCAGGAAAGCAACTACAAAACAACAACAACAACGACAACAATAGCAACAACAACAGAAAATTTAGAATTTGAATAAACCTGATTAAAACTTGAAAGCTTATCTGATCACACTCGACTCTCTTCATTGTCTGGGATTTAGAACGTCACATTGGACTAGGAACATGATAAGAACTCAAAGGCACCTGGAAACAGATTGTGGAAATGCGAAATGCAGAGTTGCCTGAAACTTACTTAAAACTGTACCAAAATTATTCAACGCGAGCTATCAGACATTCCACTTTTCACAAGGAAGTGAATAACTGCTTTGTTATTTTGATTTGAATATGTTGACAATGCTATATTTTTAACTCTTGTAAAGGGACAGACAGTCATAAAGATTTTCTTGTTTATGTAAAAAAAAGCTTAAAACTTAGAAGATATAAAACTTTCTGTAATAGACTTTCCATTAAAGGAAATCTCTGCCTCGGTTTTCTTGAGAAACCATGAGCTCGTTTTTTTCTTTCTATTTAACGCTGCAAAACAGCAAAACCACCACATTAAATTACGGTGCCAGTTTCAGTGCTGAAAGAGATATCAAAATCGTGTTTTAGTGTCTATTCCATATTTTGTGATCTTTAAGTGTCTGCTTGGCAAGCTTAAATTAAATTGATCAATAGTAACCAAAGATGTGCTTTATTAACATGATAAACATGAGTTACTGTTACTGTGGTAAACCCCATTGGAATGGAGAAAAATTGAGTCTTCTTACAAAATTCTAGTTTTCTCAAGAATGGCTCGACGGATTTTGCTCAAAATTTCAACGATGAAGGACTAAACTATACTTATTATTATTATGAAAAAGTTTTTTAAGTTTTATTCATTGGTTTCTGAGATATGATCAAAAACAAAAGTGATGCATTTTTATTGGGACACCCTGTAATTATCACTATAATTATCACATGATTCAAAAACACATGTAAAAATTATATAAGATTCTTACTTTTACAATTACATAAATTTATGTCACGTTGCAAACCAATTCTAAGACCAATTAGTCACTCTACAATGATGTACATTCCTTACCTGATCTTGCAGAATCACTTGAAAGCCCATCTTTTATTATTGTAAAAATTTTGAACACTTTAGGACATGACTCCAAAGCATCATGTTGCATGAATTAATCATTTCTCTTGGCGATGTTTAACAATCATGACTTCATGTTGTGGACTTTGCTAGAGAATCATAACGATTTTTGAGAAGATTTGCATCCACGGCACTCAGGTCACCATCACTTCAAGCTCACTTGATGAAAGTAATAATGCACTTGTGGATTTCTCATGAGTTCTTAGCTTGTAATTGGCTCGAGATTCAAGATTTGATGGTTACATACGTACAACTCTGGCTCTGACATTATTGCAATTCGTTCACAAACTATTAATATCATTAACTCGAGTTAAACATCAAATAGTGTCACCATGAAGCAATTTAAATGTTGTTATTCCAATCTTGCAAAGTCTTTGAGAATAGTTGGTGAGTTACATTTTTGTTCTCTATAATCTCCTGTCGTGAAGTTTGAAGAAAGTTCATACCAGCGTTAGCATCAGCGGTTGTGATTGTTTGACTGTCACATGAAATAGTGAGGTCTGATGCACTTAATTGTTAAAGTGCACTTGTTTTCAATGCAAGCTGTATTAGACTCACCAGACTCACCAGGTATACACTGTAAGCAGCGCCCCAAGAATGAGCATTCACACGGGGGGCCAACGGCTTTACATGACCTACGAACCAAGTTTCTTGCCCAGGGAAGCAAGGAGACATGGTCCGACCAGCAATGCCGCTACCGGGGCTCGAACCCACAACCTCTGTATGTAAAACAAAACTTTGTGAAACTACTTGCACAGTGTGCAAGTAACCATTTTTTGCTAAAATTTAGAACTGCCACTGGGTCATTCCCTAAGCATCATGGGTAATCTTGAACCTACACTCATCAAGTCTTCACTTGTGTCCACTTTTGGTCAAGATTGAACATCTGACACAATGAGTATTTCAGTCACAATTTGTCTTTAAAAATAGAGTGGAAGATTTACTTTGAACAAATATTGAACAAAGAAAGATTCATTGTTCTCTTTTTTGCATCCCCAAGATTCAACCTCATGTTGATGTCAAATGCATAATGACTATTTAGGAGGATTCATACACTGTGCATGCCAATCAAAACGTAAGAATATACAGTACGCGGACTGATGCGGAGTGCAGTGAAACTTCACAATGCACTGCGCTTGTTGCGCTCCGGTTTGCGTGGCGGGCGTTTAGTGCGTATGAATGTTTCATTGTTTTTGTCAGGTGATGATTTATTTAGTTTGGACTTTGATGGTCAAAAGCATTTTTTTTTCACAAAAGATACAATATATTATTTTTCTGTCGTGTATGAATTAGATTAATAAATTTGCATTTCATTATGCTTATAAAAAGAGACAAAATCAATGCAGTTGCGGTAAATGCACTCAGCCCCTACGGGCCTCGTGAATTGGATGCATTAAAATTGACCGTGCGTGCATTGATTTTGTCTCATCTCACTCACCACATGAAATGCGCATTTATTAACCTCTAATAAACTCAATATTCCCATTGACACTTACATAAGTTTACCCTTGTTACCCTGTGGTATAGCATACATTGTAAAAAGTGGGGTCTATTTTTTAAAATCTCTTTTTTGTGTCGTTTCAGCTGCAACCAAGACAGAAGTATGGACCATTGACAGAAAAGTATTCCAAATGATCATGATGAAAACGTCTATGCAAAGACATGAAGAGCACCTCAAATTCTTGAAAAGGTAGGAAACAGCCTTATTTCAAGATCTATTTTTTTAATTGCATTGTGATCACTTCAAAACTCAAGCAGTGGCTGTCCGCCCAAAACTGCCAGTTCTGACATGTTGCTACAGCCCCTTAACCCTTTCCAATCTGACCACTTTTCCCACCCCAGGCTGAAGAGATTGTGATTGTTGCGTTTTGCGAGAAATTCTGCTCGCAAAAATATCCCCGTTTACAGTATTTTTGAATTTGACCCTCAGATTCAAACCCCAACATGTTGCACCCCGATGGCACACCACTGTAGTAACATAGACGGTCTTACTGTGTGCTTGCTTCCTTAGCAGTAATTTGGTGGAAATGTTTTTAAATCAATTTTGATGTACATCATCATGTGAAAAATCAGAAATATATGCCTGATATACAGTAAAAAGCTCATAAAAAAGATACATTGATTCACAAAACAATATTACGTCCTGTGAAATACCCTGGGAGGAAACTATGAAAATATGAAAACCCCTGGGAGGGGGCACTCACTTATGAAAGAGATGTACAAGTGTAACGCGCACCTTGGAAGTTGGGGTCTTTCGGTGACAAATTGGGTAAAAAAAAGGGGGTCTTTTAGTCACAAAGTGCAATAAAATGGGGATTTTTGGGTGAAATTCATAAAAATAGGGTCTTTCCGGGTCAAAATAGCCAAAAAAAATTAGCAAAATGTTGATGTATTTAGTGAAATTTTCGACAAATTTATAATTAGCAAAACTTTTTGAAAAATTGTAGCAAATTTAAAAGAAAATGGTTGGTCTTTTGGGTGATAAAATTGTTTTAGTGACAAGGAGTTTCAAAAAATAGGGGGCCATTGAGTGACATTTGGTAGGATAAGGGGGTCTTTCGGTGAGATCAACCAAAAAAAGTGGGGTCTTTTTGGTGGCACATGGCGTTAACTTATTGTTGAGTGCCCCTCAGGTGAAAACCATTTTTAAGCTTCAAAGTAGATTCAATCACAGATCCTCAAGTGGGTGTTTCTATCGTTAAAGAGGCCAACTTGTGACATGTGCCATTTGGTAGCTAAAGTACAATTTTGGTACATATCTGTTTAATAATCTATCTGAAAACATTAAATCCTTTGTAGTTTAGTTACACAATTAATTTTTGTGTATACATTGTGTAAATATATTCAGATTTATCGTCTCCCCTTGGAACAGAGAAACCAAAAGGTTCCACAATGTTTTAATGACACTTGGTAAACTTGTTAAGTATCTTTAATTCACAGTTTTGTTTTCTTGAAAGAAACTGATTCTAAACTTTGCATTTATCCATTAAAATTGTTCAGTTTCACTAATTTTGATGCCTTTTTTGAACAAAAGGTGATTTCCCCTTGTAACGGTTTCTCCAGAGAAACCAAAACTTTATTTGCTACTAAAACCAAATTCGTCAATAGAAGATAAAAATTTATTATAGATATGATCAGATCTTGCAAATTAGTCAATCTTTAGCTAGAATTTTTCTCAATTAAATAGTTCTTCATTTTAACGGGAGCATCGTATAACTCCCCCATGTAACATTTTTCGGAGAAACCAAGTGGATTTCCAAAATTATTATCTGTTTTTTGGTGGGTTTGCAACAATTGATTTACAATCGCAAGTGATGTTTCCAGTTTCAACTAATAAAATGGCTTCTAGAAACAACCAAACAGTTATCATTTGAGTACCAATGTGTTTGTTACATGCCAAACTAACCTATCCCCTTGTAACTGAATAAATTTGGAGAAACCAAATGTTACAAGGGGAGGTCAATATTTGCGATCACCGTTTCACACCGTATCACAGATTTATCTTATAATTTGTTTTTATTATGCAAAAATGATCTGTGGTTAAGCATCCAAACACGAAATGAAACCAAACTTGCACTTTAAACAACACCAGTGTACATTTCTGTACACTGTGTTAAAATGTCACACAATTTTTACCCAAAACTGCATCATTTTGTATGATTTTTGACTAATAATCAACAAAAAATAAATGTGCAAACCTTTTTTTTGCATTTTAATGCAAGCAGCTACATGGACTTCATCATATTAAAGTACAAAATGCTTCAATATGGTTCCAATTTCAACACTATAAATCATTTTTGTGTCCCAAGTGCAGATTTTGCCATTGGCCCCTTAATTGATGGAAACACCCAAATACATTATTTTGAGGATCTGTGATTCAATATAATTATGGAAAAGGCATTTTTTTCTTTTTGTTAATTTTTGTATAAGCTGATTTACTTCCTGGTTTGGCTCGAGCGGCATTGCTCATTTTGAATAAAATTTGACAGAATTGTGAAGAGGAATATTTGTGATTTTCTTTGATTTGACATTTCAATTTTGTTTGAAATTAAATTTACTGTTAGTACTAATTATTAAGTAATAAGCATTTATCAAATTTTATTTTTTAGTCAATCGAATAATACAAGATTTTTTTTGTTTTAAATTAGATGTTGCTTGAAACTTAAAGGTACAATCCCTGTTCCTGGTATGATTTAAACCTTGTCTCTTATAGATATCAATGTGAAAAAAAAGTTTGCTAAAAATTTCAACTTGATTTCTGATCATTTGGCAAAAGTTATTTAAGAGAGATTGCTATACCTTCACATGTAGAGAATCTCCATAGGGTACTGTTGTAATTATTTTCGGGATCCTTACCATAATTAGAAAATAGCACACTTCCTCATTTTCCCTAAGATTGCCAGTACACTTGAAAGGTTTGGATTTGTAACATATTAGTCAAGGATTCTTATCAGCTGAAAATCTGAATTTTTATACAGGTAGCCAAGGGGATTAGAGGCTAATTTTCAATCCTTTTAGTGTAGGAAGGGTGACGGGTCAATTGGGTCCATGTGCACCTCTAAGAAAAATAAAACATGTTTCCTGGCAAAATTTTATAAAAATGTGCCTTTTTAGATTTAATACAAAGAAGCAGTTTTCTAATTTTTAGCAGTAATTATATTTCCTTCGAAACATTGGAAACAATTTTTTGCCTTTTTTGACATGAAATAAACAACAATTGTCATTAATGTATAAATATTGGGTAGTGTTGAAATGGTCTTCGTGCCTTTATTGGAATATATTGTTCTGTTCCGTCACAGTTTGATTAAAGCAATACTATAAAGTGTTAGAAATGAAGCGCCCCCTGTCACCCATGAATTTTTTTGGCATATTGGGTTTAGTGCATGAGTTCTTTATTCCCCAATGACCATCAGCAAGCATTTAAAGGGGCAATTCATGATCCACTTTTCACCCTCAAGGTCACCTCTATCAAAATTCGGGATCCCGAATTTAATTCCACATGCATTAGCTAGTATTGGAAAGTATTCATATGTTTTTTATCCATTTTTGGTGGTAAAATAATTTTTTTCACAAAATACACTTGTAAACGTTTTTAGATAGTCACATTCCTCCATTTTATGCTGTTTTTACTATAAACTATTTTTGATCAAAATCTTATAGTATTGCTTTAAAGATGCTAAATTGCTATGGTTTCTCAAGAGCTGTCTAGTATTTGCTTTATAACCTGGAAGCAAATCACTGATAGTTTTAGTTTCAAATCAGTCAGAAAATTGAATGATTCTGTTATAGCACTTTGAATATCTTTCTTTGGAATGGTG
>JXSR01S061169.1:22713-42909 GCA_000969725.1 Ophiothrix spiculata | reverse complement strand
TTCCAAGGTTTAAATGTAGATGAGCTGCCAGACAGAAAATACTGATTTTTCATATTATTTTCGAAAAATTGTAAAGAGAAGCTTTGTCATTCACCCAGTGGGTCAATAGTTTCTAAAGATGGACATGATACCTAAACATTGAACTTACAACATGCACCCAAACAAGTATAGTTCCATCACAATTTCAGGCAGGGTTTAAAAAAAATTCCTCAAGTCCATTTTCCCCAAGGAATTTTCCTATCAAAGTGGTATTTTAAGAAAGCAAAATTATGAAAAGTGTTGACATTACAAAATGTTTGGATAGGCCTATATATATAAGTAGTCCAAATAAGATTTTCAAGCTCTTGATTGTTTGATGACACTCCTTATGAATGTTACATCATATGCCAGCAATGCTGCATACAACCATTCAGTGAAAGTTATTCGTATTTCAGAATCTTGCACATGAGCAGCCAAAGGCCTTTTCTAATTGATGTTTCTATGCACTATAAAGAGCAACGCTAACGATTTGTGTGGTTTACACAATATTGGATTTTGATAGTAATGTCAATATTTTGATTTTGAGCTTTTAAAACACTGCATTTTTTTTAGAAAGCCCAATTAAATGTTGAATCAATCAAGTTTGTCATATGCCATTTAACTTGTTCATGCTAAGAGAGAGCAAATATTTTTAAAAGAAGAAATGAATAGAAAAATGACAACATTTGCAAAAGAACACAAACAAAAAAGAATAAAAATGATGTATTCTGCATCTATTCCAAAACTTGTTAAAAGACAATTTAGCATCTCATCTGGACAAGGTAAGGCTGTCAGTTTTTTTGTTGATCAAACTTTTTTCCCAAAAGTTACTTCTTTTTATAAATCACCTGTATTATAATAAATAACTGGAAAGTTTTCAATTTCTTCAAAATTTAGTATGGAAATGTTGATTGGCATCAATGTTTCTTTGGTTGAAATAATGTTCCTAAAAGTGCATGAGTTCTTTATTCCCCAATGACCATCAGCAAGCATTTAAAGGGGCAATTCATGATCCACTTTTCACCCTCAAGGTCACCTCTATCAAATTTGAGTTTTTTAGCTTATAAGAATCCTCAACTTGTATATGTTATGATCCCCAAACCATTCTTTCATATCTGCTTGCATTTTTGAGAAAAGTGAGAAAATGTATCATTTTCTAATTATTGTCGGGCCCCGACGTCGACAGTAATTACAACACAGCAGCCTATGGGGTTTTTCAAAATGCTGAAAAGCTTGTAACTTGGAAACGAACAGTCGGAATCAAGTGAAATTTTCAGTTTATATTTATGTTGTACTCTTCTTTTTATTTAGCTAGAAAAGAGGCTACATCAAAATCATGAATTGCACCTTTAAGGATCTAATTTTACCATACAAAATCAGATAGGTTAAATTTGTGACATTAAATTTTGTGGTAAAACATTGCACATGCAGGTCTTAAAAAATGTCAAAATTAGTAAATGTTTTTCATTACATTATATTGTACATTATGATCAGAACTGCAAATAGCTTGGGTTATGTTTTATTATTTGAAACTAACATACATGTACATTGTAGTTATATCACAGTCCCTTGATAAGATAATTACCATTGCATCATTGATTTCTTGTTGTCATGGTAACCATTGTATCATTTTCTAGGTCACTTGGATATAGTGAAGTTTAATTTTTATAAATAAATGAAATAATCCCCACTAAAAGTTAAAAGGAATAATTGAGGAAAGGTGTAGCATTCACCTTTTAATCAGTGCTCTTTATTTGCCATGTCAAAAACTAAAGTCAGTTTTACTAAAAATCAGGGCATATCAGTTGGAACTTTGAGTAGCCCATAATTATTGTCTTCCTGTATGCCTTAAAGGGACTGGCCTAGCTGCTGTCTGCTGATTTTCTGACTATATATTTTTTTCACATGTATCGATAGTACATGATTATACTAACATATCCTACCAGTAGTTTCAGCTGAATTTGAGTAACAGAGGAAAAAATGAAATTATTTACCAGCTGGTTTTTTTTTTTTTGTCGCCGGCGACAACAAATGGTTGAAAAAGTGTTTCTAGTTTCAAATCTTAAAAAGATCTTGTTTCTACACCTGTGATGGGTAAACAAAATTATTGTTTGATAAAATTGTTTCTCTTTTGATATGTATTAACTTATCTCCAAAAGCTCCATTAGATCTTTTATCTGGTAAATCCATCTGAGGTACAAATTTAGGATTTAGAAAACACTGAATAGTCACACCACCATCACATATAGATATATTGCAAATCAATTTGAGCCATTTCTGTGTAATTTTTGTAATTTTTTTTGATTTAACTACACTTTTAAGCTTTATTTCAAGAATTTCCATAAGTTTTTAATTCTAAGTGGAATCTAGGCTAGTCCCTTTAGTATTATATCCCACAGTTTATGTCCTATCCTTCCAGACTCCCTCTCCACCCTTCAGGGCGCACACCAGTAAATAACTCCTCCATTGAAATACACGTAAAAATACCTGTCGGAAAAATGTTTTTTGAACCTGAAGCGGCAAGGTATTCCATTCAAATTACATACCAATGGAAAGAAGATGTACAGATCTTTAACATATGTTTCAATGTACGGGTGGTTTTCCATCTCGTTTTTGCGCTACAATGTCCCAAACAGCGCCCTCACATTTTCTTACCCGTTTTTTAGCTTGAAAACCCATTTCGCCATTTTCATAATCCGAGGGACTACTTTGTGTCGAAAATCAAAATTTTGAATATAATCATATTTCTTTTATTCAGAACATGTCTAGCTTTCATTTGAAACATAAAACTTCATCAAACACCATTAGATACTCGTACAATAGCATAAAACAGGTCCAAATAGTCAGCGTTTTTTACCGGAAATCAAACCATTACAGGAATCGCGGATTGATTTACTGGTGTGCGCCCTTCATTGACTTGAGGGTACAACAAAGGATTTGGTGACATCGTATTTTATATATAAATAATGCACTGGGGAGATGGAAGTAAATTTAAACTTGAGCATCAAAAATTCAGGGACAGTTTACTTTGGACTTCAGTAATACACCTTTTTCAAATATTTGAACATAAGGTCATATTATATATATAGGCCTTAGGTCAGAATCAATTCAATCTTGGTATAAGCCTAAGCATTATGCATATAATTTACCATTTTACCGTAAAATTTCAGCATTAAATTTCATGGTCAAAAGTCACAATTTAAGGTCAAAGGTTAATTTTGCCATGATTAAAAATTTCAAAAGATGCAAATATATGTGTACCGTCGCGGCAAAAGGGTCCAGTTGTCGACTCCTACATGTTGCTCATTGTAGCATATCTGATGTATACAAATACCATACATTAGATATGCTACAAGGAGCAACATGTACGAGCCGACAACTGGACCCTTTTGCCGCGGCGGTACACATATACACTACTTCCATATTACTTGAAAAATGGCACTAAGGCATATACTAATGTGCTGATTAAAATCCCCTCTTTTTTTTTGATATCTTGTTGTATAACTGCTTTTATGATCCATATCCCAAATTTTGATGTCAAAAAGCTGTCGAAATCTAGAGCCTAAGCATTATGCATATCAAGGTGGTGCTCAATTATGTTATGTCAAGGGTGAGATTCATGTAAGGATGACTTTTGGTATCTTAATTTCCTTCCCCCTTTCCTTCTTTCTCCCCCTTAAAGGGACTAGCCTAGATTCCACCTAGAATTAAACATTTATGAAAATGCTCTAAACAAAGCTTAAAAGTATAGCAAAATCCAAGAAAGTGCAAAAATTTACACACAAATGGCTCAAATTGAGAGATAATTAATTTGCAATATATTATTCTTTGATGGTGGTGTGTTTCCTAAATCCTAACTTTTGTACCTCAGATGGATTTACTAGATAAAGGATCAAACAAAGCTCATGGAAATAATTTAAAACATATTAAAAGAGAAACAATTTCATCAAAAATAATTTGTTTGGCCATCACAAGTGTAGAAACAAGATTTTTATCAGTTTTCAAACTAGAAACACTGTTTTCACACCACTTTTTGTTGCCGGCGACAAAAATTAAAGTAGGTAAAGAATTGCTATTTTCTCCAATATTCCTCAAAATCATGGTAAACCACTTGTAGGTTATATTACAATAAATATGTTCTATCGATTCAAGTAAAAAATATGCAGGTAAAAAATTAGTGGGAAGAATCTAGGCCAGTCCCGTTAATGCTTTTCTTCGCGTTTGCTTTTCATTTTCCCTTTTCTTTTCACTGTACAACTCCAAATAACCCTCTTCAAAATTTGGTTAAATGTTACTTTAAAAAAATATAAATTATCATACCTTATTTCAAAATGGTTGCAGCAGGTTCACAGCATCAAACCTAATACACTTTCAGGAAGCTGAAAGCCACAAGATTAGACCTAGATTTCTAGGGTCCTCACCTCCCCCATATTTTGGATCAACTTTAAACTTTGTAAAAATGTGCTTCTTTTTATTTACATTTATAAGTGAAAATGATAAAATAAAGAAAAAGGTTTGTATAATTATGATAATATATTTGTATGTTTAAAGTACATTATGTTTATTAAGAGTAATTGTACATGTATATCAAGAGTGTATTATTTTTTGGTTTATAATGTGGCCCTCGATTTTAATTGATGTCTGATTTTGGCATCCATAATTATTTTGTTGTGATAACTTGCTATCATAACCTGTTAAAGGAGCATTGGACAACATTTTCAATTTTATTTGAGGATGATTACACTTTATATGTTAGAAAATAACAGTCAATTACCAGGTTTTAGGAAAATTTTGATCAAAACCTTCAGAAAAGTTAAAAATTTGAATTTTATTTTGTTTATTGATTTCTGATATGAGGCTATTCCGTAAACGTATTTATTGATGCTATAAATCAAGAAAGAGACTAATTTTTGTTGGTAAAACATTCCTTTCACACCATAGATTGCAGATAAATAAAATAAATTTGGAGTTTGCATTTGATCTCCTGAAAAGGCCAATTTTAAAAATTCATGTTCTCAGTCATCCAGTATAGTGTTTATCGTTGTCGACAACGATAATTAAATATAAAAGAATATAGATCTAAATATTTTGCTATTTAAGGTGCATTTACACTGACGTATTGGGGGTAACGACAAACAACGTAGACCTTCGTATTGCAGTTTTGAATTGTACACCCGTCATTGTTAGTGACAGTCGGTTAGCGCTCACACACGCTGCTAGCTACGTAACCTATCGTTAGTATCAGTCGCTTTCAGTCACAACTTTTTAGTTGCAAATACGTTACCGTACGTCGAAACAAGTCGTCACAGTGTAAACGCACCATAAGGGTTTGAATTTGACAATGAAATTTTGTATGCTGTCATTATTACCGCTAATACATCAAATGATGCAAAAATCTCAAAGTGCTTGAGAAAAAGTTTGGGAATGATGCTGAACTTGTCCAATGCCCCTTTAACTTAAAAAAATTCATTTGATTCTTCTGCGATTCTTTTGCCTTGCATTCCTCATCCGGTAACCTCAGCTTACATGTGATAGAAAGTTATGTTTTAGATGTTTTTGGCACTATACTTGGCTGTTTGGGGTTTGTTTTTGTAAAAACTAAGAAATTATTCAGAAAAGTGAGAAAATATTCCATCATCATTCCCCAGAGCTATCAGTTTAGATGACTTTTGTCTATTTGTGAAGATTTTTGTCCAAAAAAATTGTTTCCAGATCCGGGTTACAGGTGTGTTCAAATTAAACTTGTAGCTACTTGTGAAATCTCCTTTTTAAACTTGAAACTGTATGTACATTTACGTAATTTACTGTTTTAATGTTATGAACAAATTCAATTTTGGGGGCTTGTGAGGCATCAACATTCTATAAGGTTTTCTGCATCCTTTAAGCACCCTACCTATTATATTTTGATCAACACTAAATGGGCAGGAATTATTTATGAGGCTTTTCTTCATCCGCAAGTAAACATAATCCCACTATCACGCGCGACGTAAACTGATGCGCGATTCACACGTACAACGCACGCTGCATTTCCTGCAGTTGTGCCGTGTTCAGCTACGCAAGCGCTTTAATAGCTGTATCAATTCACTATGTGAAGAAGCCCGCCTATTTGGTGTTGATCAAAGTATAGAGTACTAGTTCATTAATCCTTAAATTAATTTATTTTTTCTCCATAATTGCAGAGTGCATTTACTGAAGGACATGAATCGTTCCAACTTGTTCAAACTGGCTGAGAGTCTTGAGGTTGAGTGTTACCAAAACGGAGATTACATCGTGAGGGAAGGAACACGAGGCGATACATTCTACATCCTCAGTAAAGGAACTGTAAGATTTTATATTTTGGTTTTATTTTTTCCTCAATGCCATCGCCAAAATTAAACCAGGGACAAACAAAACAACTGGGACGAGCTTTCATGAGCAATAACGATCAAATAAAAAATGAAGGAATTTTTAGTGATGATAGGCTACATCAGGGATCCTCAACTAGTGGCGCGTGCGTCAAATTTGGCACTTTGACAAGTACTGATTGGCGCTTTGACACTCTAAACACAAAGAGATGTATTATGAATACACTGAAGAATAGGCAAGTTTGGCGCTTTCCCCTACAATGTTTTTCATTTATGTGGTGCATTGTAAAGACAAGTTGAGAACCCTTGGGCTACGTACTAAAAAAATGACAAATTTGCTAATTTCAGCAAAAAATTGTTATGAGATCTTAAAATGTGTGCGAAGCGAGCAAACTGTCTTCATATTTCACATTTAAATTATCAAAAAAAACCCCCAAAAATCTTGATTTGAATGTGCATCAGTGTCTGGATGTGGGAGAAATGGGGGTCAAAACTTTAGATTGAGTGGGAGAAAATGATATATTTTTCCATTCCCATTCTTAAGATATACTACTTGGTTCTAGAGAGTTTGTTTGTTTGTATGAGTTTTGCACAGGACATAAGATCTTCATAACAGGTGTTGGTCGCCAGGGGGGGGGGGAAGCCCCAGGATTTCCCCCTGACAGATTTTTCCCCCCTTCCTCCCCCCCCCCCCCCTTGTTGCAAAACTATGGCAAATTTTATTTTAAAAATTGATATGATAGCTTGAAATTCTTTTGACATTTTACATCTTATTTATCAAAAAAGGGGGAAAATTGGGGCGATTTGGATGTGGCTCGTTCCATTTGTTATCCTGTTTTTCTTCCCCTTTCTCTTCCCCTTTTCTTTTCTTTCCTTTTTCTCTTTCTTTTGCTCCCTCTTTTTTCCCTTTTCTTACTCTTTTTTTCCTTTCCCCCTTCTTTCTTTTCTCTTTTTCTTCTTTCTCTCCCTTTCCCTTCTTTCCCTCCCCTTTATTTTTCCCCCTGGGTCCGTGAAATTTCCCCCTGAGAGCCTTAAGGGAGGGGGGCAACTTGCCCCCCCTGCCCCCCTGTTGTTACGCCACTGACTAAAGCATGTACCTACCAACTATGTAAATGAAATTATGTTTTTTTAATACATCACATGAAGTTATTAACCATTTCTGTGTGGAATCCATGATATTATTATAGTCTTGTTGACTTTTTAGGCCTGTCAGATATGTCTAGTTCAGTATACTGTCCCCACTTTTCAAATAAAATAATTGAGTGCAAAAGCTGAATTCATATATAATTAGATAAATATTGGAATATATATAGGCTTTTATTCAGTATACAAGTATTGTTTAATGCATTGTAAGGTCAAATATCATGATTTTCAAAAGCTATTCAATGTCAAACTAAAGAAACTGTCCAGTTAAAGGGTACATATATACTAAACGAAACAAATACTATCAGCACACTTCAGTGCATGCAGTCCTGGGGGTGGGGCAGTCCCTTTCTGGAGATGACACGTATGTAAGGCTCAAAAGACCTCCTTTTTTAGCTTCACTGTCACCCAAAGACCCATATTGTTTTACATCTGCATGTGCTCTCACCAAAGACTCAAACAATTTTTCATATTTTTCTCTCACTGAATGCCAAATTTCGCTCACCGAATGCCAAAAAGCATGCTGACCTCATTTTTTGACCAAGTAGCCTCATATTTTTGTATTTTTCTCTCACTGAATGCCAAAATTCAAGCTCTCACCCAATGACCCCTCATTTTTTAAGCCTGTGCTCTCACCGAATGCCCCAGCCTGTCGGAGCGCGGGCCTTACACCCGTATCCATTTTATATTTGACTGCCCCTCTAGACATGCAGTAAACAGAATTGTGTATAGATAGACCTGTGACCTGACCTTATCCATATTATCAATTTCAAGATACTTATCTATAAACAAATTTGTGCATGTCTGTTTATGATTCCAGATAAGACTAATTGTTTTAATTAAAGCTTCTGTACAACATGTAGAATTTTCTTGCCTCAATTTTTGGAACAATTTGAAACTGAAAATTAATTAACATAAGGCTATAACCATTGAATCTCAAAAAATCTTGCGGGATAAGTGTGCAAACTGAAATTGTGGGTAATTGCTCTCAACAGGAACCTCCTCTCCCGTAGTGTAGAAAAACAAGCGTGACAGAGGCATAATATGATATTTATTTGACAGATACATTTGGCTAAAATCCAACCAAGCTATTGAATATGCGATAATGCCCATCTGATCAATTGTGGTCTTACTTTATCACATGCTTTTCCATGAAGATGAGTAACACCAGAGACTGTTATTGCAGTGTCAGGTTACAACATTACAGGCCTATAATTTTCATGATCCTTCCATCAAAACAACACAATCTAATGTTGATTTCAAAACAACCAGCCAAAATTTGTCACAAGGTACATGTAGGGTAGGTATAGCACACAGATTATGACTACAGTAGAAACTCATTATAACGAAATCTGAATATAAGAAAAACCTTGTTATATAAAGAATTATTTCTCCTGAACCATTTTAACTAATTTTCTTTGTTTTTTATTGTTTTTAAAACCCTGATATAACACAATTTTGGATATAAAGAAGTAATTAGTCTGACCTCGGCAACTTCGTTATAAAGAGTATGTATATCAAAAATTCAAGCAGTATTGATGGTACTCAAAAATGCTATGCCTTTATAACATCCCATGTTTATATGAAAATGGTTATTTTATAAAACATTGAGATTAAAAACATTTAATTTTGGGTTAGAAATCACGACTTTCTGTTTTTTCCTTAAAACTTGCAAAAAGTGATTAACTTCTAGACTCATTTCTGAATCAATGTCAGTCTGAAATAATTAAAAAATCTTTACTTTAGATGAGTGACTAAACAAAACCCGCAAATCTTGATAGCAAGTGAAAAGCCAACTTATCTTTGGATGATCTTGTACATGTAGATAAAATCCATACAAGATTTCTGAAATTATGGTATAATGGGCTAGGCTAGCATAAAAAAATTGTATTATAATTAATGCCGACAAAAACAGCTGTTTTTAGCTGATTACAAGTAGACAAAGGGGTGGGCTAGATGTCAATAACCATTAAAGTCATTTGTCCTCATAAACTCCAAAGCAATTGCTGATGAAAAGCTTATTTTAAAAATTGCCAAACATGATTAAAAAACAAAACAAAACAACAACAACAACGAAAACCGATATAACTATCCTCTAGAGCAAGACCTTCAGATAAGTTATTCTCCTGGCCTAGAATATTGAATTTAAACGAAGTCTTTAACCCTTTCCATCCTGTTGAACGCCTGAGCGTTTCCAAAGGAGCTTACGAGAGATAGCTCAGGCGTTCCTATTTGTATTGAGTGTATATTAATTCAGTATGAGCGATATACACCTATGACAATTAAGGACTGAAAGGGTTAAGGTGGCTTAGCATAGAAAGGACCGACCGACCCTCTGTGGAGGGCAACCAAATAATTTTTTTTGGCCTTATGTAGAAACACTACGTTTTAAATTCATGACTTCAAGTTGTTTCTGTTTTCCACAGTGTTTGATGCATTGAAACATTGATGAGTGAAGTTAAGTTGATAGTTATTTGAAAATCAGTGAAATGTGGACAAAAGTTGAATATTGAAACTCCTGTGAGCTATCAAATACTAAACCTAGATTAACAATCACAGACTATGACATGAGATGTTTTCATCAATAAGGCCTAAAAAAATATGTTTGTTTGCCCTCTGCGACCGACCCTAAAATGCCAAAATTTTGGTCGGGTATTTTAGTCTATTTTTTTCTTTAAACATGTAAAATATAAAAACTCAATATATTTGATGGAAAAAGTAAAATTTAGCAGTATAAAGTCACATTTAGTTTAAATAATGACCCACAATCTTTGATTAAGCCCTGCATTGCTTGGTATTCAAGATAAAATCCATGGAATGACATCATTCTTTAAAATAAATGTTGAAGAGTAAAAAAAAAAAAGATCAACAGACAGACCGACCAGAATTTTAATTTCTCCACAGGAGAGCAAACAAACAATTTATTTTTTTTGGCCTAACAAAACTATGAAAACAAAAATAAATCAAACCATTTACATAAGACACGTATTATCCTAAATGTACTGGGTCAGAGATTTATTTTCTTGTACCATTTTTGTTTGCATCAAAGTAAATTTAGAAACATTTTGTTCCCCTCTTGGCAGGTGCGAATCACTCAGCTGGTAACTGGGAACCCTGTTCCGCAAGAAATCCGCCAGTTGAAAGAAGGTGATTACTTCGGAGAGAAGGCCCTACTCAGGTAAGCAATGTGTTTGGAAAGTGTTAAAAGTTATAAAACTTGCATTGCAATTTGTGTTAAATTTATCTGTAGCTTGCAAGAATATGCAGTAGAAAAAAAGAAGTTAAATTCACATTAATTTTAGAATGTTTTGTTCATGATTAAAATAATGAATAAGGGTATATGGATTAAAGATTGTCTAGAAGATACCGCTTCATTCCTAGCTCAGATATAATTGACCCTGGTTCCTGGGGAGGGGGGGGGGGGGGCAATCAAGTATAATGTTGCAGGCATAGTGTGACCACAGTTTTTCAAGGGTTCTGAAGCCAAAATATATCATTTTCCCCTATTCACACCCTAAATAGGGAATTTATCGACACTGTTTCCACACTAGGGTTTGAAAAAGTACCTTATTTATTGAAAATTGCCCCAAAATTGTTGTTTTTGATACCCTATATGGTGTCACCTAATTCACCCTTCAGTCTTCAAAAACTACCCTAATTCACCTTTTCTTGGTCATGCTATGTCTGCAACATTATATTTGAGTGCCCCCCCCCCCCCTCCGGGCCCTGGTTATCGATGCAGGAAGAAGATCCGACATGCATGGGCACCTATTGATGCACTGAACATCTAAAAATACCTCAGGAACGTCAGGGTGTAACTCAGGGGAAGTACTAGGGTAGCAGTAACAAATATTTGATTTCTATATTATAGATCAAATATTTAATAAGTTGTCTACAAAACCTCTGTTGATAGCTTGTGGACACAAGAGGGTTTGATTTGAATAATTACATAATGTTGACTAAGTAAGCTTTTCCAAGTAGTAGTTCTAATCCTTAAAAGAGACCAGGGGCCGATTTCATAAACATTTAGCGATGGTCGCTAACCCTGTTTTGATTGCTTAACTCCAAAAAGTTATTGCTAAATAGTGAGAGTTTTTAACAATTTAGCGATCATTTTTGGAGTTAGCGATCTTAACGGGGTTAGCGATCTTCACTAAACGTTAGTGAAATCGGCCCCAGGTCTCATTTCCCATTCAATAATGGTATTTTCTTTTGCCGTGTACTCTATGTACGGTATGTTCATTAAAATAGAAATTTCTCTTTCGTCAAGGTTTTCTTGAAGATTTGATATGTACTCTTGTCTGACTGTTAAGATTTCCTCTGTTTAGTTGTAATTGTTGTGTTTATTTATTTTGATTTAAATTTATTTTGATTGATTTTTGTTTTGTTTTATCTCATTCTGTATGTAGTCATGGCGGGTAAGTCAATGTGTTCTGTGTTCTTTATATCCCATTTGTTCATGTCTGTAGCCAGGACTATATTTAGGTGGATTTAGCATAAAAACATTGGGAACTTGGGCCTAGTTGTGGACCACGCCCTTTGCATTGTATGCCATGTGGGTTGGTAGATGTGAACCAGGTTTATAGTTAGACATGGTTTAAATATTGCTTTTAAAGATTGTCTTGTCTAGAATTCTCATTCTGTAATATCTACACCATACAAAACCTTCAATAAGCGTTTAAATAGAAAATGTATTTCTGTATAAGATTCATCAGGATTGTTCATCAACAGAATTAAAAGTTCAGTTCTAAATCAAATCCAATATAAGTGAAAAGCACTTACGAGAAATATTTCAACTCCTGTCAGGAGTCTTGGTCACTCTCAGACTGGTATTGGTGAGTTTATAGACTGGCAACCTTTGACGACTTGGATAACGTCATCTCCAAAGGTTGCCGGATGATCTGGTAGTAGGTTCTGGAAAGTTTGTATGACCCCTCACCCTTGATTTAGAACCTAATTTTTAATTAAGAAAATGTATTGAACAAATATAGGTACATTTTAGCTCTGATAGAAAATGTAACTTTATCCAAGTCTAACTTTAAACCTGGAATAAACATTACGGGTACCTTGTTTGCATATGTACCATGCTGCCTTTAGATCTAAAATCTCCACTTTATTTAATTCAGAAATCAATCTTTGGAAAATGTCACACCCTACGTTTCTGGCTACAAACCAGGGGCCGATTTCACTAACATTTAGCAATGGTCGCTAAACCTGTTTTAATCGCTAACTCCAAAAATGATTGCTAAATAGCGGGTATTAGCAATCGTTTGTGGAGTTCAGCGATCAAAACGGGGTTAGCGACCATCGCTAAATGTTAGTGAAATCGGCCCCCGGTATCATTTCACTTCATTTGATTCATATCAGTAGTAAACAAAATTGGCATAGAGGAGGCATTTGACAAAAACATCATTCCAAACATTTTGAGGTTTTTGCATCATTTGAATAGTCAGCAATAAATAATGACTACTCACATAATTTCATAGTAAAATCCAGTCCATATCATATTTTAATACCATTTATCATAATATTTTGATTTTCTTCCATCATCAAATATTGTTGTCAGAAAAAAACTTAATGCCCTACAGAGTTTAAGCTTTAAGATTTGCTTTATCGGAATTGAAGAGCCATTACTAAAATTCAAATTTTTGTTACCATTTAATTGGTTACTAAGCTTAAAGATTAACAAAAATATAACTTTGTCACGGTGTTTTAATAAAATTAAATTGAATTACTGTTCATAGAGTTGTTTTTAGAGTAAGAAGTAATCTGCTTAAATTTATTTCGAGAAGTAATCAGCTAACATTGAAAAGTCAAGTTTTTAAATAAAAACAAATGTTATATTAGGCCAAAAAAAAAGAACTCTTGTCTCAGCTTACTTAAGGTCAAACCCCTAAGAGCTATGCGGGTTTTTTTTTTGGTTTTTTTAGTAAAAAAGGGCTACTCGGATGCGAAAATACCCCCTAAATTTTTTTAATTGCATTTTTCGGCCACTACTTTTTTTTTTCGCGGCCGCTTCGTGGCCGTTTATTTAACTTTTTTTCCAGTAGTAGGAAAAAAAGATGGAAAAAAAAATGAAAATCTCTCAAAAACCTGAAAAAAAAAAAAAGAAATGCGCTAAATTTGGATTTTTAAAAGCTATGCGCCCGGGAAGCTGAGACAAGACTATTTTTTTCTTTGGCCTTAGGAGGGATAGCAATTAGATAAGGGGTTGCACCACTATGAACAGAGATGAAGGACAATACTTTCTAAATCAATTTCTGATGAAGATCTACATATAAATTAGCAAAATTGCCCAAATATTCAATTGGATCAATCATAATTGAGTTGACCAGTTCTGAATTAAGTTTTTTTAAAAATGGATGTGAATTGTGTTTGTTCTTTTACTCGGCAATATTGATAGATTAGATCATGTAGATAACATTGGTGAACATATTTTAACTATAGTAGTCCTAGGTTCCTTAAAATAAATATAGTTGTGTTGCCCTCTGGGGTTTGATCAACATTTCTAAATTATTATTGTTTTTCATGATTTTCTTGATGATTTTTTCTTTATATGATATATATAGTATCTTTTGGTTGTGTAAGCTGTGGAAAGCCAGATATTCATACAATGGCATGGTATAGAACATTTATTTTCACCAAACAGTCCATGCTTTATAGTATGGTCACATAAGCCGCAGAAAGTCGCAACGCCTTCCTGTAAATTTTTGCAACATGCTTCCGGCGTCTCTTTGGCTCACGGACACCGGCCAGTGACCGCTCAGACACCGGTCGGTATTCGATCAGCGTTTGCTGAATTGACGACATAAACACATTGAAACCTCACCGCAAAGTTGTGTGACCAGTGTATTAGGAAGAAAAGATGGCTGGTGTGTCTTGACGTAAACATTCATTGTTCCTGAAACGTGCTGTCAGAAATTTTCATCAGGATTACAGAAATAAAATTTCTCTTATTTTGGAAAACAAAAATATTACCCAAGAGTCATCAAAAGGTTTACAAATCCCCACCATTTAGTCCTTTTTAATTTTCTCATTCTTGTCATTTCTCCATTGAGTTCCATTTCAAGAACGTTTCTGTCAAATTATGCAGATCTAAACAGGGAATTCTCAAAAAAGGGAGAACAGCTGTATTGTGTAGCTGTATAAGGCCAATAAAAATTAATTGTTGTGTTGCCCTCAAGTGGGATTTCTGAAAAATTGAGTCGGTCGGTCGGAAAATATTTTTTTTTAAATAATTTTTTTTTAAAAGCATGCACCTAAAATATCAAATTTGGGTGCATTTTTCACTATTTTCAAAATATTTTCTCAAAAAACACCCAATCTGAGCAAAATTGGGTGCTTTCCCGACCCTAATATATTTTTTTAAATTTTTGAATAGGGTCGGTCGCTGAGGGCAACATAACAATAAATATTTTTTGGCCTAATGTTGTGTTGGCATGTGGATGTGCTTTGAAACCCACAAACGTAAAAAAAAACATTTTTCAAAGAATAGGGCCTACTTCTTGCATATCTGGTAGAAAAAGTGTGACTAATAGCATACTCTGATAGAAAATACTTTAATTATAAGATTTAAGCGGTATTGAAGAAAATAATTGTAATTTCAGAAGTTTATATCTTGATACAATCTACCTATGCTATGATACCCTTTTGAGGGCAACACAACTATTGATTATTTTAGTTCTTATTTACTTGGTGATATGGTAATCTAACAGAGGCTAATTGTAGGCCTATAGACTAATATTAGTAGGTACACAGGATAGATGCTTCTAATAGAATAACATTGTCCCTATTGATTCTCAATCTTGGTGGAGAGCAATAATGACATAAAAAGAAAAAAAGTTTATACGCCATGACAAAAGAAGATATTGTGAATATCCCATCATGCATTGTTTCCTATTGGAAATTGTGTACAGGAAGTCATGTGAGTAGTTAGTGATGAAATATGCCCATAAATCAAACATACTTGTTGTAATCTTGCGTTTGGGCATATTTCATCACTAACTACTCACATGACTTCCTGTATAAAATTTCCCATAGGAAACAATGCATGATGGGATACACACGATATCTTCTCTTCACAATGACCCTTAGCCTAACCCAAGGTTGTTTAAAAACTCCTCGGAAATTCCTATGCCTCTTTTGCATCATTTTGAAGGCGGGATTTTTATTGATACTTCTTGCACCCTTTATAATGTCAAGCAATATTTAGCCACCGGGTAGCTGCTGCCTAACAGTGATTCAATTTTCACGTATATCTTAATCTATGATGTAATTTATAGGACATCTAAAATGAAATGTAAATTTTAGATCCATGTAAATCTTTTGAACCTTGGCAATTGTTTTTTAAAAACAATAAAATATGGAAATATGTTCCATGGTTAATTAGGTTTTATGAAAGGCTATAAAATACTTTAAAGGGGCATTGGACAAGTTCAGCATCATCCCCAAACTTTTCTCCAAACATTTTGAGATTTTTGCATCATTTGAAGTATTAGTGGTAATAATGACAGCATGCAAAGTTTCATTGTCAAATTCAAACCCTATATATCAAAATATTTTGATATTCTCTTATTTTTAATTATCGTTGTCGACAACAATAAATACTGCCCTCTATAGTTGAATTTCTAGAATTGGTCTTTTCAAAAGATCTAATGAAAATTTCTTTTGATTTTTCTGTAATCTATTATGTGAAAGGAATGTTTTAAAAACAAATCTTTGGTTTTTTCTCATTGTATAGCAGCAATAAATACGTTTAGAGAATAGCCTCATATCCAAAATCAACAAATGAAATAAAATTCAAATTTTTGATCAAAATTTTCCCGATATCTGGTAATTGACTGTTATTCTTTAACATAGGAAGTGTAAATCATCCACAAACAAAATTTCAAAATTTTGTCCAATGCCCCTTTAAACAATCTACAAATCAGATTAAGAAGGTTGTGTAATCTAATCCAAAAACCTTGACACACATTATGTCTCATTTGTCTACCATTTAAAAAATTGATATTGATTTACCACGGATAAAGTATTGCTAAACATGTTTATATAGTAGCTAATATGTTTATCAACTTTCAATATTTGCTAGCCAGAGTTTTTCAACTTCTTTCATATATTCTACCCAATTAATGTTCGGTTTCAAAACCTGTTTTTCAAAAGAATTTAAAATTTTAGTTCTAGCAAATAACAAGTAGAATATATTTAGTTTAAAAAATTTCAATTTTGGAACCAGTCAGAAGGAAATATGCTTTTGTCCTGAGTTGAAGATCCATGCTGGTCAATAGTTAAAGCAATGAAGGAATATGACTATCTAAAAGCATTTTCAAGTGTATTTTGTCAAAAACTTGTATTGCCTTAGAATAATGGATGATAGGCCTACATGTTGAATTAAATTTGGGATCCTAAATTTAATTCAACAATTGGCCAAATAGTTAGCATATTTAAGCCAAATTGTTTGGAGGTTACGCGCAATATCTACCAAAAACAAACCCAATAAGCTAATAAAATGGAAAGTCATGGGTGACAGGGGGCGCTTTATTTTAACACTACATGTATAGTATTGCTTTAAGTGAACATTGATAGACAATAGGCCGAATTCATAATAGTAGCAATTGCTAATAAGAAAAAGACTTTAAGAAAAAGCAATAGCTAGACTTGAAAAAGATTTAGCCTTAGCAATTGCTTAAAACATATTCACGACCTTCAGCTTGGACCAATACCTTTGTCTTGTCTGGGATTAACTCAGTCAAGCAAAAGCTACCATACAAACAATAGCCAGACTAGCTTAATTTTGCTCACATGAAGTTAGAAATTGCTTTGTCTACTGCGTGATAGTTTTCAGACACAAATGTTACAGCAAGTCACTCCACATTTTAGGCACGATTTATATCATCTAAAGTAACTCAGCACTAGTATACTTCAGTGCATTTTCTTACGCAGCACAAAACCAAGAATGTATGCCAGTGATAAGCTCCTCATATAGGATCTTAGTAAAATGTAAGTAATATTGCTACATGATGTAAGCAAAATGTCGGCTTTTTGAATACAAATGTAAGCAATTACTAACAAGATGAGCAATTGCTTGGAAGGGATTAGAAATAGCTTTTGCTGCGTTGAGAGAGTTTTTTCTTGCAAGTCAATGCTAGATTTTAAGAATAGAAATTCAAGTTAAGCTATAGAAATAGCAATTGCTACTTTTATAAATTTGGCCTATTACCATGCTGTCACTGATCACATTGATGCCACTCATTATCACTGTAAGTAAAAGAAATTTTGCCATTTCCTGTTTGTATCAAACCATTTTTACATGATTTTCATTTTATCCTGCATGTTTCTCAAGTGACCACTAGTTTCTGAAATGAAAATTAAGGAATACATTTTAATTTTTAAAAAGTCACCAATTTACAAGGGTTTTGATATTACTCACAAGTGAATCATTTGGATCGTACCATCCAAGAGAAGATATCGTGTGTATCCCATCATGCAATGCTTCCTATGGGATTGCTTGTATAGGCAATCATGTGAGTAGTTAGTGATGAAATGGCCATAAATCAAAGCTAATTGTTGTTATCTTTTATTTTGGACATGTTTCATCACTAACTACTCTCATGACTTCCTGTACAAAATTTCCCATAGGAAGCAATGCATGATGGGATATACACGATATCTTTTCTTGTACCATCCCATCAAACAAATCATTTGAGCTTTGACTTTTAAAATCCAAATTGATACTTAGACGTCTTAGTGGGAATTAGTTGGCAATTGAAAGGTTTATTGCAATAAATAAATGCTAATCATTTTCTGTGCTATCAATTAAGCCATAAAACTTAGTGAATTTGTTCATGGATTCAAATTTATTCAGCTAAATGAATTATTCGGCGAAAAGAAATCCTGTTTTACTAAATGTAAATTAATCCTCATTCAATTAAAGCTATATCATACGATTTGGCTCAAAATATATTTAAGGTCAAACATTTTTTAAAACACTTAACTGCAAGGTACCCTGCACTTCCGTTATTGCATGGGGAGGGGCGTCCATGGTACACCCTTATTAAAAACACTTTTCGACTTTAATTTTTTAATAATCTTCACACCAAATATAGGTACACTAGTCATAACCATATTTCAGGGAAAAAATATAAAATATACGTGCGGTTTCCAAATGGCGGCCAAATAACTTATTCCCCCTTATAAAAAACACTTTTCGACTTGGAATTTTTTAATAATCTTCACACCATATATAGGTACACTAGTCATAACCATATTTCAGGAAACAAATGTAAAATATATGTGTGGTTTCAAAATGACGGCCAAATAACTTATTTTTGTTTTGCGACATCTCAATATTGGCCAAAATTTGAAAAACCCACTTCCCTAAGGAATTTTCCAATGAAATTTAGCTCAAATTAGGAGATCATTAATACATAGACATTGGAATTTGGAATATTATATTTGGAATATTTGGAAAATTTTATTCTGGGGCAGTTTTATGGGCACATCAATTTTTTTCATTTCCCCCCCCCCAAAAAAAAAAAAAGAAATGCTAATTGATGCTAATTAGCTCGAAAACAACAAATATTTTTCGCCCAAAAAAAAGCACAACTACTATTTATGCAATTACTAAAATTAACAGCCTGAAATATTGCGGTGTTAAAATGCGAGAACCGAAAAACCAAATGATGGGTACCATGGTACCTCCCTTAATGCAGTTAAGTGTTAAAATGAAGAATCAAGACTAACTTAGACGTCAATGTCCCTATTTTTCCTTTACCTGATCTTGTCATGAAGAAAAGAAAAGCACCAAATTCACACACATGCTTTCCTGTCTAAGATCAGTGGCATAGCTAGTGGATGTGTCGCCCGGGGCAAGAAACTAAAATATGGCCCCTCCCCCTCGCGCGTAATTTTCCTCATCAAATGTAGGCAAAGGACTTCTATTGAACAGAGAACAAAACATGTGAAGGGGTGTCTGAGGGGATGTGCCCCGTGACTGCCAAAAATTAAATTATTTCCCTGTCCGTCCCTAATTCCACTAACTGTAATTATTCCCCTAATTTGCCAACTGAATTTATTGACTCAGTCCCCCCCCCCAACCCCCCGCCCCTCTCACCTTTCCCCTCCCTTCTGCCATCCTTTTTCATTTTTTTTTCTCTTCTTCTTTTTTTCTCCATTCCTTTCCCCTTTTTTCTTTCTCTTCTCTTTTTCCTTTTTGTCATTTCAGCGCCCTGGGCACGTGCCCCTTGCCCTCCCCTAGCTATGCCACTGTCTAAGATGCTAATATGAGGAATTATTAAACTCCAGGATCTCAAATGTTTTTTACCCTAAAAGTATATAACTAAAACCATTTGGAGGATATCATCAATATTTGAAGAGTTTGTTTCCAAAAGGGCCTAAATCCACTACAGTTTGTTTCCAAAAGGGCCTAAATCCATTTTAGGGTGGAAATAAAGCTTTCAATAATAATAAGCAATAAAGTTTTGATTTCCATAAGTTATGTCGTTGTAGTGAGAGGACCTATCCCTAACTGTAGCAGTAAAAACTCAAAAATAAATTAAACATGACAAGAAATTATCCGTTTGCTGATTTTCAGATGGATTTAGAGGCTTTTGGAAATAAACTCTAAATATAGAAAGCATCCCAAAAAAGAACAAAAATCAACTTAGAAAAAATTTAATTATTGGTGACATAATGT
>JXSR01S061148.1:11954-22230 GCA_000969725.1 Ophiothrix spiculata | reverse complement strand
CATGGTGCCACTCCAAAGGCTTTATTCTGTATAATTATGCAATTGTAGTGACCGAGTATCACAAAGTTGTAACCCGTGGACAGCTCCTGCCATTCCTGCAAATAAATTGGTAAAATAAGTAAGGGTTGTTTTTGTGTCCTTTCCTTTTCTCTGTCGCTCATTATCTAGACGCTCAGTGAGCAACACTACATCTTTTAAAGAACGTAGACATGCATAGAGATATATACATCAATATTCAATTTCTCCTCTTCTTTTTTTCCCTTTATAACAGATGGACAACATTTATGCACCAATCTAAGCAGACCTACTTCTTTTCCTCAAAACCAATCAAAAGGCTGCCAAAATTCCTTGCAGATTTAGCGCCATCACCAAATCAATTGATGGTAGCGGGAAAGCCAAGACCTGAACATGACAAACTACCGTTCTGATGCGTGTATAATCCCATACTCGATTTAAGTCCCCCTTAATTTACGAAAATTTTCGTGAAATTAATGTTCACTTCACTGATGACCATAAGTTGCCTAATGACCTTAAAAATCATCAAATATCAAAATCTTACTTCCAAAAATGGTCCCAAACTAACCTCGGACGGCGCCATTATCGTGGAAACTGGAACATTTTATCGAAAATGCAATGTCACTTGCAGGAAGATCGCCAATAAATAAGCCTTTTCTCTATGTTTTGTTTTAACATCGTCATCTGTTGATTGTCTTCGTCAAAAGATGTTTACGGTACAAGAGTCAAATATATTGAGGGAAACTCGACCATAAACATTACCCTAGTTGAAGATAATTTAAACTTCACGGTACAAAAACATATTCGTACAAACCCTCAGCTGTGATGGTATGGTCCCATTCAGTCGGAAGGACTTTCTCAAAACTGGTCTTGCCACAGGGGCATGTTTGTGTTGTACAAAGTATAGTTTCGATACATCAAGTCTTGAATTTTATGAAGAGGCCACTCGAAATGGCAAAGGGAGGAAACCAGCCACAATTAATACGCAGCTTGCAGTAGCATTACCAAAGCATCCGTTCGGGCCTTTAACGCTTCTGGAAGTTTTATCCACATGTGAAATCCTTGCTCCAAGCCAGGAAAATCTAGAGATATCAATAAATAAAATGTTTTCATACAACTCATCCAAAAACATTTATCTGTCAACTGGCAAAAGAATCATCACATTCTGATAAAAGTGAAACCAAAGTACAACTATAGTATTCTAAATATACCTTTTCACTTCCGGCACGCAGTGTGCAAATGGGCAGAGCCTTTTCTAATGTCATACCATCAGATCATCATGTTTTCACATGTACATCTTGCACAGCAGCATGGAGATGCCAGTAGTATTTTTTTTGTATTGGTTTGTATGTGTTAATTTTTCATTAATATTTTACTTTCAATTTTACTATGAACATATAAATTTATAATTTTATAAATGTAGTAAATTTTAATAATTTGTTAAGTTTACAGGAGAATCATCAGCATTGCATCGATTATGGTCTGCTTTCTTTGTGAAGAAAATATCCACCACATTAACCTTTGTGCAGAAAGTAACCAAAAATATAGCTACTTAATACTTAGATACGGTGGAATCGTTGTTGAGACAGGGTACTTATGTCGAAAATGTCAGCGTCAAATTCCGAGTCTAGATGAACAAAATTTAAAATTTTGATCTATTTGTCAGAAGTCCTTAACTACCACCAGACTTTCTACCAAAATATTCTTGTTTACAACCCCGCCCAATTTGCAGGTAAATTTGTAGTAATTTAAAAAAAAAACATCTTTGCGAATGCAAATCGTTCAATTTGCAGATCAATTTTCTGTTCATAATGTCGGGTTTCATGGGATAAGGTCATGGATATTATTGCCGTCAGGCCCAGGAAATAATCCTGAATGTTTGGAGATATTTTTCTAATCTAAAGGATGAATGGAATCGACTTCCAAGGACCCCAGAAAATTGGCATAATATATGCATATTTGTAGACTTGATGAAGTTTTCGAGAAAGAAATCAAAATTGACACTCGCAGGCATGAGAGTACACTTTCATGAAAAACTCTGAAAAACTGGAATAGAATGTAATATTGTTAAAAACACTTCAAAACAGGCTGAAAATAAAGAAAATTGCAGAATTTCTAACATCAAAAACTCTGAAATCAGCAAATTTCTAACATCGAAAACTCTGAAATCAGAGAAAAAGCTGAACAATCTCTTGCCTGCCCTCTACTGTCTGAGGAAGAATTGTGAACTTTTCGATTATGTCCATATGAATCAGGACGCATCACTAAAGATGGATGATCAACGTTTGCAAAACAGTATGTATGCCGAGACTCCAGCCGGTAAAAAGAGACACCAAGAACTTCATGGTTGTAAACGTCGCCTTGGACTTACACAAGATACCTCTTATAAATCTGCAGCCTATCATTCCGGAAATATTGAATTGGAAAATAACGACTGACTTTAAAAGAAAATTAGAGTTGTCTACATTAACACTACATCTTTTAAAGAACGTAGACATGCATAGAGATATATACATCAATATTCAATTTCTCTTCTTTTTTTTCCTTAACAGATCGATGGACAACATTTATGCACAAATCCAAGCAGACCTACTTCTTTTCCTCAAAACCAATCAAAAGGCTACCGAAATTCCTTGCAGATTTAGCGCCATCACCAAATCGTTTGATGGTAGCGGGAAGCCAAGACCTGAACACGACAGACTACCGTACTGATGCGTGTATAATCCCATACTCGATTTAAGTTCCCCCTTAATTTATGAAAATTTTCGTGAAATTAATGTACACTCGTAGGTATTTTTAGGAGTCCCCAAATTATCATTACCAAAGTATTCCAATAATCATTGCACTGACGACCATAAGTTGCCAAATGACCTTAAAAATTATCAAATATCAAAATCTACTTCCAAAAATAGTCCCAAACTAACCTCCATTATCGTGGAAACTGGAACATTTTATCGAAAATGCAATGTCACTTGCAGGAAGATCGCCAATACATAAGCCTTTTCTCTATGTTTTGTTTTAAACATCACCATCTGTTGATTGTCTTCGTCAAAAGATGTTTACGGTTATATAACGGTAAAATCAAAACAGAGCATGCGCTATCATACTTGGCAGACATGCGCAATCGTAATTGTAACTTGTCAAAATAGCGACTATTGGAGCAACGAAAATATTAAATATTACCACATTAAATGTCAATTAATAAATTTATGTAAGTTCCCCGATTTAAGTCCCACCCCAATTTGAATAAAATCTGAGGTAAAAAAAAGAGTGGGACTATACATGCGTCAATACGGTAATAACTGACAACTGGTAAAAGCTCTTGAAGAAAGCAACAAGAGTCAAATATATTGAGGTAAACGCAACCCTAAACATTACCCTATTTGAAGATAATTTTAACTTGACGGAACAAAAACATATTCGTACAAACCCCAGCTGTGACGGTATGGTCCCATTCAGTCCGAAGGACTTTATCAAAACTGGTCTTGCCACAGGGGCGTGTTTTTGTCGCACTCAGTGTAGTTTCGAAACATTTAGTCTTAAATTTTATGAAGAGGCCATTCAAAACGGCAAAGGGAGGAAACCAGCCAAAATTAATACACAGCTTGCAGCAGCATTAACAAAGCATCCGTTCGGGTCTTCAACGCTTATCAAAGTTTTATCCACCGATCCAAACGGACCTACTTCTTTTCCTCAAAACCAATGGTTGATTAAATTTCTTGCAGATTTAGAGTCCTCACCAAATTGTTTGATGGTAGCGGGAAAGTTAAGACCTGAACACGACAAACTAATAAATGACAAAAGATCTTGGAAGTAAGCAATAAGAGTCAAGTCAAGTGTTGAGTTCCGAGGGGTAAATTTTTTTATACTTTTAAAAGGCTGTACAATACGTTTCAATTTCTTAAACAAACTTATAAAAACTATATAAATATTTCACTTACCAAGAAATTGCTTATTTATTTTGTTGTTATCCGCACGATCACTCTCTGGCACGATGATTTGGTTTTGTGTGACGTTCGCATTTCAGCAAGCCGGTAGGGCCTATGTGGATATAGCGGTTCAATGTTGTCTTTAAATTATTTTTTAGCCAATAATTTGATGTAGATCTTTGCATAAAGAAGAGATAATTTAAATAGAACACTGCAGTTGTTACTGATGTTAAAACAAAATTAGAAAATTAATATATGCTTAAAAATTACTCTGTTATTTATAAAATCTGGTTGCTAAGAAGGATGAGACGGGATCACAAAAGACGCAAACTTGGACAAACGTATGATCTATGTAAATTAAGATTTACGCATCTCGTTTCATTTAATGTAATTAATTTTGTTATATTTTTTTAACTAGTAATTTTGTATCAATTATTGACAGACACAGGAATAAAAAACAACCAAAAAAAATATATTATGGTTCTTGTTAATTTTGACAAGTTCGCGTGTTTTGCTATTACAATTTCGGCATAATAGATCTCAACAAGGAAACAAACTTTTGAAAAGGTTGAAGGCGGACCGTATGAGGAAACAGTCAGAAGAAAAACAGATGCAGATGGTCAGGCGAATTCTCCGGAATTCGTGGAGATTGAAGTGACCGACTTATTGGATCCCGGTGCCAGCACAAGCAGTTCCACTGATAATGCTGACGATAACACTGGCGGTATGGGTGAATCAATCGACGAACCACCATCCAAGCGCTACAAAAATGACAATGGTGAAGATTTGATTTTATAATAGGCCTAGGCCTATCCACTTAAATCTGCACTTAGTCCCATGATAACATGACAGTTGCCCTATTATAAATGATATAATATCGACACCGAAAATCTGTTTCTGATTTCATTTGAAACATCAGACCGAGTGTGAAATACACATCGAGATAAGAGTGAAGGCAAAATGATGCGTCTCCCGGCCTGGGATATTTCCAGATTTAGAACCATAAAATTTACGGTGTTGTCGTAAGTTAAGGCTTCTTGTATCGATATTTATCGAAACTAATATTGATACATATATATAAAGACCTATAGTGATGGGCTAACAATAAGAAAAGCTCACAAAAATGAAACTTTCAAAACGGGCGGTAAGCTTTTGACGTATTTGTGTTGATCTACAGACGATTTAGTCCAAGGGTAGAAATGCGACGCGAATCCGCGAATCAATTCGCGTAAAGATTCTCGCAAATTACTAGCAGCGCGAATCAACAACTGATTCGCGCGAAAGTTGTAAAGATTATTCGTTCTTTTGTATAATTTAGGTTAAGTTTAATGTAAGCTTTATAATTGCATGGAACCTTATGTATAAACAAAACAAGAACTATTTGAATTCAATTTCAATTAGTCCTTGTTTTAAAAATTTATTTTTAATCATGACATTATATTATGATTGTGGATGTGTATCATCGTCATGCATTTAAAACATTTCTGGTCTGCGCCTAGAGGGGGAAATCTATGCCCAATTTTTCGTAATGCGACGGATTGTACTTGGACAGTCATAAAAAATGGATTGAATCTTGCCTGGATCTGGATCTCATTCTGGATGTATAATTGAACAACTCACTGTCCTGGAATAAGACGGGGCTGCCCATATTTGAACCTACATGTATGCCTCATTATTGCAATTGAAATTGTTTCTTCGTTTTTTGTATTTTTCAGATCCTGCCATTGAGTGCATTATGAGTGGTAGCAGTGGGAAAGGAAGCGGATCCATTTCCAAGAAAGCTGTACTTAAATGGCCCCAGGAAGTTCAAGATAACTTTACATTTGTTTATGATGAAAAGGGAAACAAACACTTAAGCAAATATATATCACTTAGAAATTAGTAGCAAGAAGATTATCAACATTATCAAATTTGATTCACCTAAAATAATTTGCGAGAATCAACTTATACGCGGTTTGCGTGAATCATGATTCGCGCAACATCCAACCTGCGAGAATCATGTTTGATTCACGCACACGAAGACGAATTTCTACCCCTGTAGTCAGTACGAAAACATATTCGTAAAACCCCCAGCTGTGATGGTCTTGCCATAGGGGCGTGTTTGTGTCACACTCAGTGTACATTTGAAACATCAAGGATTAAATTCTATGAAGAGGCCACTCGAAACAGCAAATGGAGGAAACCAGCCAAAATTAATACGCAGCTCGCAGTAGCATTAACAAAGCATCTGTTCGGGTCTTCGAACGCTTATTGAAGTTTTATCCACGTGTGAAATCCTAAGGAAATCAAATAAAACTTCAGATTCTTTTATACAACTCAACCCAAAACAGTTATCTGTCAACTCATATCTGACAAAGTATCACATCACATTCTGATAAAAGTACAACCAAAGTACAACTAGACGCCGCCTATAATAATTTGCTGAAAGGTCTTAATTTCTCCCGGCCCAGGACACGGAGCCATTCACCATTTAACCAATTTTTTCAAGTGAAAAGGGTATGGAAAATGTTTCACTTGCCAAGGCTGATGTGAGCAAGCTTTGTTGTTCAAAAACAGTTATCTATCTGGCAACTCATATCTGACAACGTATCACATCACGTTCTGATAAAAGTACAACTAGACGCCGCCTATAATAATTTGCTGAAAGGTCTTAATTTCTCCCGGCCCAGGACATGGAGCCATTCACCAATTTTTTCAAGTGAAAAGGGTATGGAAAATGTTTTACTTGCTACCAAGGCTGCTGTGAGCAAGCTTTGTTCATCATGTCCTTATCCGAACACATGAGTAAGATACACATAACAAGCTGTCAAAAGAAATTATGCTTATGCGATGGACAACCAATTTCCAACTCCAGAGTTTGTTTTGGGACAGGCATGTGCGCGTCAATTTTTATCAGATGAATTTGAGAATTATCACATTTTTTCACGGCTAAGTTAGTGTATCAAATCAATACTCTAAAGCTGTCCCGTTAAATTTGAATACAGTAATCATGGTTGTCCCGAAACGTTCAGACGCAGGTTATTTAAATCGAGGCAGGAATTACATATGAAAAAAGGTCGTGAGCATATTCAGAGCAAACCAGATGATATTCACGGGGATATTCTACTAAATTCAACACCAAGAGGAGTGACGATAGGGCCGTGAATTGTAAATATCTCTTACCTGGCGGAGCAATTGAACAAAGGATGTACGTCATGTAGACAAGATTTAACACTAGTGGGAATTTGTAAAGAAGTAAGAAAGGGACTAGCAAGCATTTTGCATGTCCGATGTATGAAAGACGGGACTGTAAATTTTAAATACACATCGCGAACTCATGTTCCGGTATCAGCTGAATCCAAGGAATGAATCAAATAATTCCAGACACAATCGTTACCGATGGAATTGGTAGTGGTGAATTGTTCAAAGGTGTAATTTGGTGTTCGTAAAAGAGGGGTTCAAATTGTGCATAAATCAAAACTTCAAAGCACACTTCAACCTTCAGAAGAAATATGAAAACAATTCAACTTTCTTCCGTGTTCATGAACAAACCCGCCACTCTACCAAAAATGAAATTTATTGGATTTCATTACAAAGTTTTGCATAAGCACTACAAAAGGAACCTGCCACTATTGAAAGCAAAGTGTTATGAAGCCAGATTTGGTATCTTACGGTGCATAAAAGGAGATTTACGTACATTTATGTCAAAATGCATAGCATGTTATCTGCATAGAAAAGGAAAACTTAATTTCCTCCCATATTTATGAACAAACCCGCCACTCTACCAAAAATGAAATTTGTTGGATTTAATTGCAGAGCTTTGCATAAGCACTACAATAGGAACCTGCCACTATTGAAAGTAAAGTGTTCTGAAGCCAGATTTGGTATTTTACGGTGCATAAAAGGAGATTGGCGCACATTTATGTCAAAATGCATAGCATGATATCTGCATAGAAAAGAAAAACTATTCAATAGCACCACCCAAAGAAAACAAAAAACAGATGGTTTTGAAATGATGTCATTGTTGGGGAAATTCTCCTCAAGTTAAATATTTGCTCGCATTGTTTTTGCAATATTATGATTTTAACTCAGCAACTGAGAAAGCATCAGATTGTAATGCCTTGCTTCAATGACAGCTACATATCAACTGATGATGGATGATGAATTCAAAGTTGAATTCACAAGTGTCTTTTAAACTTTCTTTTTGCAAAGAGAATTATTGTATTGGACTGTTTTACAATTTATCAAGAAATTGTATACATACTGAATTATTTTATATCAAACTTTATCATTGTTACAAATTATATTGTGTATGTGTTCAAAAAGTAATAATCAAAGTTTTCTATCAGTGAATTTTCAATGGTCTGTCCTATGCCTATAGTGTATCTCAATGTCCTTTTTCCCCTGGCTCCCCATAAAGAAAACGCAACCCGCGCACAGCAACGGCGCAGCCATTACATGTTCCTTGCATTAAACTTTTGTACCACTGATTTTGACATTTCACTGGTAATAAATCATCCAATATTTAGCCCACCCACTACTATGTGATCTACTTTGAGGGTTGTGAAGGACACAATGATGCCCTCAAGGCATATTCATGTCCTTCAAGGTATTGAAAATGGTAACTTTAATAGTGGGTTGTAGACTAATTATTGGATGATTTATTACCGGTGAAATGTTAAAATCAACGGTACAAAAGTTTAAGGCAAGTAACGTGTAATGGTATCGCGTATAAAGGTTATGGGTGGAGTCGGCCGATAATCACGCACCGCTAGCATGACTGGCAAAATGAAAATATTGTGCATGTACAAATTGGTTGGTACCCGTTGTCTTCCTACAGCCATAAATTAACGGCATATACCAATTGAGAATGTTTTACCTACGGGTATCTCCACATTCGTCTGCTTACGTGAACTGTCATTGAAAATGTCAGTTTACAACCGATATAAATAACATCATATTTCCCTTTTGTAATACAGGCCAAGATTAAATGGTGTAATTTTAGTTGAATAAATAATTAGTATAAATAATTATGTAAAACAATGTGTGTTTGTCCGCTTTATTTTCTCTCAAAAGCAATAAACACATCCATGAAACTGGCGGGGCCGAAAGTTATGCCGCAAAATTGAAAATTAACCAATGCCAAAAATCATACAAAAATATTGCATAGGCTCTTTATGTCTGCGATCGATTATTCCGAAGAATTCTATCGGAATTTATATCTAAATCTTGTTATTAAACATGGCATCATACATTGGTCAAGGAGTTAGTTATTGCAGGCAAGCTCAGAGAATTATTTTGAACGTTTTGGAATATTTTTCTGCTAACCAGGACACGGATTCGCCGATAAAATCTATGGCAGCTGCTACCGGGGCAAGTAAGCCAACAATACGCAAAATTCGCGATCATGGAATCCAGGAACCGAAAAAGAGTCGACCCCAGCAAAAAGAGCATCCGGCCAGCACGGTTATTGATGCCTTTGGCAGATGTGCTATCAGACGAATTATGCAAGGATTGTATAGTGACAAAATGTGGCCAACCCTGGACAAACTTAAGGGGTCGTGCGTTTTGAACTGAGGAGCCAAATTTGGGGAGCCGGTCTAATTGTGCGAGATTTAGCACACTATTTTTAAATTTTGTCAGTGAAGGGAACCACCTACATAGACAAATAACCCATCAAATTAAAGCTTTTGATGAGTGCTATAAAGTGGTGCCAAAAGTTTTTTGATAGCATGTTCTATTCTTTCTTTATAATGATTTATGCATGAAATTTGTTTTGGGGAGCCGAGGAGCCGTTATGGAGGAGCCGGTATGTAAAAAATATTGATATATTATAAAATCCAAGTAACACTTAACTAAATGCTTTAATTGGTTGTAGCCCTTAATTTTTATATGTTTTACATCTTTTGGAAGATAATAAACAATATTGTATTTAATGGAATGACTCAATTGTGTGTGATCAAACAAATACATGTATTGTTACTTAGATCATAAATTGAAAATGTTGATTTTCCAGTTGCATTTGTTCGGTGAATGTTTACGCAGTGTATACTGCATTGCAATTGTGATTATTTGAAACATCTACATTGTAGGCCTATAATTCTACTTTGATAACTAGTTGAACCTAAGCCTGGCTGTTACAATGGTTACTAGTTTAATTATTATTTACCATCAAGGACCGTGACAAGCTATATGGTGAAATCTTGAATTAAATAATAATAAAACTAGTAACCATTATAAAATCTGAAGAATTTTTAGTCCAAGTGGTTAGTCAATGTGGCCTACATCTTCAAACAAACCATATGGCCACTGGCCATTGGCCAGTGAGTTACAAGAACAACCTTGAGATGTAT